>AYNK01000734.1:0-20931 GCA_000497225.1 Amanita jacksonii TRTC168611 | reverse complement strand
TATTGGGATAGCTGATGCATCCTTCCCACTGACACATCCTCTTCCATATTTAGCCTTCTTCTGTCTATATAAACCCCCATGTATTCTCCCTTAGTTCCCCAGCTTTGTATACAATCATCATCTCCCCTCCTTGAGCTTGCCTTGTCACTGCTGAGTTAGACACCTCCACTATAGGAGGGATACAACATCAAGTCACAGCCTAGTGCAACCCTCACTTGAGAACCAAGACCCCTTCCTTGCCTATCATCCAGGAGCCCTTGTTGCTGCCTGAGAGACTTTACCCAAGTGACCATAACAATCTTTTCCTTCTATTTTTTCTTGGTAAGTCCCACTTTACCTTTATTTACCAAGACCTTCTACCCTGTGTCAGCTCTGGCAGGTTGTCCTGCTGTACCAGTTTCCCTTTCCCATATCATACAAGGTTCAACACCTCATGGCTGCCTCATGGTACAATGCTGTATTTCTATTGTTATCCTTTCTATTGTTCTTACTCATCCTTCTACCTCATGTTGGCCTCATGTTTGCCTCATGTCCTATTGTCTCTGTTTCTATATAAACCTCCTGTAGTTCCTCAGCTTGACCTCAGCTGAGCAATATACAAAGCTTGTACATTTGCTCTTGTCTTTGGAAGTAAAGCCTTAGAACTGTCTTCATGTCTAGAACCTCACTTGAACTTGTCTGTTGCATTATTAAGCCTTGTACACACTTGCATATACTTTTACTTTGGCTGTAACATTTTTCTGGTGCTTCATACCTGCATAGCTGCAGTTTTAATGTGATGCCAGAGGTGTTCAATTGGGTTAAGGTCTGGAGACTGTGCAGGCCAGTACAGAAGAGTGGTATTGTTCTCTTCCATCCAGGTTCTGGCCTTTTTGGAGGTGTGTTTGGGGTCATTGTCTTGCTGAAAAATGCACCCCCCCTCAACAACCCCAGATTCCTCTATGCTGGTCAGCATCCATCCTCCCCTTAACTGTTACAGTTGATTACCTTTTCTTGCTATATTATGCTTACCTTTCTACTTCAGACTTATCTTTGTCTGTTGACACACTCTTTATGACATATGCTTATTCTATTTACTTACTCATCCTATTATGCCATATGACACCATAGTGATACCATCACTTACATGTCCTGGTATCAGGGGACTTTTCCTTCATGTATAAGTACTACTGGAAATACAGGCTAAGCTCCAGCTTAGTATTTACAGTCAAACTGTGCATACTACTGAGGATCTGATTAATAACAAGTCTCTCAGACTTGTAGCATTAACTCAGAGAATCATAAACTGTATCATTAACCTCAGCAAGTTCCCCCACACCATTCTGGCCCACACAGCCCCATACCACAATGCTCCCACCTCCAAATTTCACTGTTCCTTGAACCTCCCTCTCAATCAGCCCATCCCCTTGCTTTCTTCCATACCCATTGCTTCCCATCTGACCCAATCCTGTTTATTTTGGTCTCATATGACCAAATTGCCTTCTTCCAGTCCTCCACAGTCCACTCCCTATGCTTCAGAGCAAAGTCCAACTGCTTCTTCCTGTGCAGTGAGCAATGGCTTGTTTGTTATGAATAATGGCCCCATTTCATTTCTTTACCTATACATTCTTATTCCCTTGACCGCCCAAGCTCATACTTCCCCTAGCCATACCATCTCTTCCTTTCTGGCTGGTTTCCCATTTGTCTGCGGACACTCACATGACATGCTAATGCATTGTTGATGTGTTGTTCATGCATTTCTAGAGGTCTTTACACTCCCCCACACATTCCACCTGGAGTCCTGGTGGACTCTGTATTGCAACTTTTGGGTCACAATTGGATGATGGTCACACATATTGCCTGCACAGCCTCTCCCTCCCATTGATTGCCCCATTGCTGTTACAGCCAAAGTATACACAAGTTATACAAGGCTCAATGATTCAGGACCAAGTTTGAGACTGATAAAAGTGTTGAAAACAGCGAGATCATTTCCTTAATTAGATTATAATATCTAATCTAATATCTCGGTGTTATCTTAGATGCTGATAGATATTTATATATTGGATAAATGTCCAATGACATATAATGTATTACATATATTGGAACTCTTTCTGATGACAAATAGTAATTACAATATACTTTCTATTTGTACATTGTATATACATATTTGTATCCTAGTAGTATATAAAGGCAGACTTGTGTAGACCAAATACAAGTTGTCTCTTGACCTCTTACCACTACCATCTCAGCTTCTTCTCACTCTCCAGCTCTACTCAGGCAAGTATCCTTCTACTTGCTCAGCCTATTTAAGGCCCCTGCGCTGCTGTCACCCCATCACTTATTTGACAGAAAGAGTAGAGGATTCCTGGACTTATAGACACACAAGCAATGAGCCAAGTACAAGTAATGTATTGCTCAGCTGAGGTCAAACTGAGGTTCTACTATGAATACATGGAGCTTTATATATGTGAGATATGAGTCACAGAAGAAGAGGCAGAACTATAAGAGTAAGTATGAGTCAGAGATAACAAGTGACTCATATGAGTCAGAAACTAATAATACAATAGAAGCAAAGTCAGTATGAGTCAATACTATTAATGCATCATGAGTCATTGAATAGAAGATGACAGATCATGAGAGAAGTTAAAGAAACAATAGAAAGGAAAGAAAAGGAAAAGTAGAACCAGTGTCCCAGCTTCTAGGAGGTGTGAATTGTAACTACCCCATATGCCCCAAACATGCTCAAAAAAGGCTGTCTCTCCATTCTCCCCACCAAGACCTGGCAGAAAGAGGTCAAAGTCAGCCTCAACTGCTGCTGGAAAAAAAAAGAAGCAGCAGCAACAGAGCTGCAGCACTGGAGAGTAAGGCTACTCTCCTTCACTATCCTATCATGCTAACTAATATGCTTTTTCTTCCCTTTAGTACTGCTACTACTCAAACCACTGGTGTTGATGTTATTGTTGGTGGGCTCGAAGATGGTTCAAACTTTTTGATGGTCTGTAACTCACCCATTGTCCCTGTCACCCTGGCTCCAGTGATGATGAGGCCCATGATGAACTAATCATCGCGGCATATGGCAGTGAGTATATGAATAGAGACGGGTCGTGTGGCTATGCTTCGCGTTGAACATGTTTCCATCATGATACAAGCGAGTTTCCCGAGTTGACCTCCTCCCACGACTTGAACGCCGCTGCGCGGCTTCATTAACAGACAAATTGTCCTTGAAGGATATAGTATCGACCTTGCTGGAACAAGGGATGATGACCTCTTCCGCGGGAGTGAGCATCTGTAAGTTTTTCCTTGGATGGATGATGGAGGATTGCTGACTTGGTGCCATTTCTGCTCCGTTTTCCCATGCGTCGATGAAGGCTGGTTGAAGCACCTTTCGGCGCTTTTGCTAGTGGTTTCTTTACCATCTGTTTCTGCGACAAACGTCTGTTACGATTCGTAAGTGTCGATCGCCTCCGCAGAAGGTGAACCGTGCGTTGACGTCCGGTCTTCTCGCAGATTCAATAAAATCATATGTGGAGATAGGTTGCCTTTTCATACACACGTTGGAGTCTGGCTTGCTGGCCGTAAGTTTGCCCTTCTACCCTACGACATGCGAACCACCCCATCCTCAACCTATTTATCAGTTTTATTTCTCCTTCTTCTGATTGCTATCATCATCTGGTGGCAACGACGTTTAGCCAGCAGGGAAAGAGATGCCATTGCAACTGTCGAGGCTAACCAAGTTGACGGTCCTCTTCCAACGCCCTTTGGATCTGGCTTTGTCCAAGTACAAGGACCGGCCGTAACGTACCCTGCACCATCCTATCAAAAGTTTGGTCCAAAGACGGCAGCTAGGCCACAATCGGCCTATTCCGTTGGTTTCTCACCTTCAAGAGTACCCAAGCCCACCCAGACACCAGATTTACCTGGATACTACTCTATGATAGCCGAAGATGTGCCCTGCGTTCCACCACCTCCAGCAGCGGTGACCACCCCTGGGTTTCGGGGCCCCAACCTGCGCGGGTATGTAGGGCATAGTCCAGCTGTCGACGGAAAAATATCGGAAAGAGAAACACCAGAACCTACCCTTCGAGACCAGAACTCAAGCGAGTACGCTATCACGGAATCACCTCATACAGGCGGAGGTGAAGCCCAGGGCTTCGAAAGTCGAGTCCGTTAATTGTTAGTGTAGACATAATGAATTGAGTAGCTAGGCAACGCTGGGAAACTTGCGCACTTGCTAAAACATTCATAAACCCAATTCGTAAATGGCATATTACCTTGTCCGATGCATACCTCATCGAACTTGCTTGATGGGCCTGTTTATAGTCTCCTAAATCTTTCAGTAGAATGGCAGTCATGTGGCCCTCCAACCTATGCCTAAGTAGGTAAATGTCCTATCACACATAGTAAAAGTATGCCCTTTCTTGAGGCGAGTGCAATCCCTAGGATCTGTCCTGTGGTTACTCTAGAGTACTCAGTAGACGTCTTGGTCTCGTTCTGGTTCTCCCGCGTATTTTACCTTTATCAATCCCAATAAGGACTTTACAATCAAGGAATTAATGGTATAACCACTCAGAGAGAGTGGTGGGCGGCGAGACTAAGCAATGGTGGCGTCGAGGGTTGCCAGAATGTTAATCGCAAGAGCAGAAGTAGTAAACGGCGTTTCAGCAGTTCGGTGCGAACGGCTTGGAATCCAACACATGGCGTGTCAATCTGCTGGGTCACCGTATCTGCTAGGGATCTATAATAAAGAACTCTTAGAACCTTGAAGGCCTGAATTCCAGTCAATTTTCTTATGTTTGTATTATGGTAGGAGAGTACAAATATAGTAGATCAATCCAGCACTGGATAAATTGGAAAGGTTCGAAAACACCATCCTGTGGTCACCGAGGCATCCACTCTTTGGTTGCTCCTAGTAATCATCAGACATGGCTGTTTTCGTGCGGCCTCGCCCTCTAGTGCCTCTGGTTGACCTCCCTCTTGCCCTCGTAGATGAGCCCCGCTTTCCTCTCCCGCTAGAACAGTCTTCATGACGTAAGTAGCTTGTAAAGATATCCAGATTTTGCCATACCATTGCTATAATGTCCTTCTGCACCACATTTAAAGCACGTCGGAGAGAAGGCAGCCTGGCTTGACGAGTGATTGTAGGTGTTTTTTGTGCCTGGGCAATCTTAGGCGAGGTTCAAAATAAGAAGCGCACGAGTCACTATTTTCGCACCTTTACTGTAATGGCCGTCCTTGTTACATTTGAAACAAGGACCGAGTGGTGTGCTGCTATTGACAGAAGAACCAAAGCTACGTGCTCGCTTATTGGATCCTGAATCATTGGGACAAGCTTCATAGAATTGGGGATCAGACGCTGCGTGGGGTCATGCACGTCGTCAACAAACTCACCACTGGCCCAATGGCCCATCTGATTACACTGTACGTGAAGGATTAAGCTTTGTGATCAAGACAGTGAAATCTGCCACATACTTTGAAGCACTCCCCAGCGGCGCCGGACAGGCCGCTAACCTTGGGAAGCTCGTCGTCCCATTCAAAGAACGAACATTGATTCTCTCTCTTTGCGCACTTCCAGAATCTGCGTCCCTTGTTCGCGGTCTCGGCTTTCACCGTGTGCATATTGGCAGGAAGGCCACAGGTGCAATTCCTTATGTTAGGACTGTTGTTCTGGTCACAATCTTGTGACTATTGCAAAGCCTTAGTACACTCTAACAATGGAGGATGGAGCTCACCGTTCTCTTTACAGGGACTATTGGAAATGCAGAGGGTGCCCATTGGAAGAAGCCACATTGTCGATCAGTCCCACAACTATAATGTTGCTTCGAGGAACTGATCACACCGATAGCAGCAGGAGAGCCGCAGAAACAGTCGACGGGAGCGATCCGTGAGGGTCCCGCCACTGCGTTGTCAACTGGATTTATTACTTTCCCGGACTTGGGAGGTGCGGGATCTTCTTGGCGAATGGAGTTCGCTGGTTTAGAACGACGACTCGCGGGCCGGGTTTTAATACCTGAATAGCTTTAGGTTAGACGCGTGGAAATTTTCGCTCCAGCTCACCATCTCCATCTGACGGTGGTTTTTGGCTTTTCGGTGGTCGACCCCGCTTCTTGCGCCCTGTACCTGCATCAGGAGGTGGTCCTCCATAGCCATCTTCACCATCGCCTCGACCACCACCGGGGCCACCTCCACCTCTTCTTGGAAGGTTTTCATCAGGATCATTCCGTTCCATGTGGTCACGCACACTCTGGAGAAGGGATGGTTCGTTGTGCACCATGAGCACCGATAAACTAATCTTACGGCAACAATCTTGTTAAACTCGCGTTTCGCGATGAGGAACATCTCCTTGTACTGCTCTAGAGTCTGCGCGAGCATTTCATGCTTGCTTTTCATCCGTTGGCACACTTGGACCATACTACGCTCGGTCTGGGAGCATCTGTGAGAATAACCCGCCAAGGTTGGATCATAATGCGTACTTCACGGCGTAGCTGTGGCTTGCTCAAGCTTTTCTCTAACGCAATTTGGTTGTACCCATGAATTAATCCAAGGCCTAGCTTCGATGGAATCAAGTATTTCGTACTCCCTTCCATTCGCTCTTTAACGTATCCACGATCGATGATCATCTGGATGTGCTGAGCGATCGTCGCGTCCGTTCCTGCAAATAGAATATAGCAACACTGACGATCGGACCGGGAAATGGCTGACCTATCCCATTCTTATCCATGAGGGCAACCAAGTCTGCTTCCGTTAATAAGTTTGGACTTGAAGTCTCTCCCTCTTTCAAAACACAGGTGGAGGGGCGGAACTCCTGATCTTCTTCGAACGGCGGTAGCACATTCCCTGTCCATTTGTCATAGGGATAGACAAGTAAATAGTTCTTTTCTAGAACAACGAGCCCTGTATCAAATCTGCTCAGAGCACTTTCTGGGGATGCAAGCGGGATGCTTCCTACCCGTGGCATGAAATTCTTCACCGCCATATTCAACTTCGACGGTTGTTAGCCATCCCTCGGCATCTTTTGAGCAGCAAGCTAGAAACCGACGCGTGATGAACTCGTAAACTTTCTTGTCATCACCGGCCAAGTTCCCAGCATGCGCTGTTGGGTGTATCGGAGGGTGGGCTTTATCGTTGTTTTTGCCTTTCCTGGGTGCGTTAAATCCACCTTGCTGAAGTCTTCATAGATAAGGAGTCAGCCACGTATCATGTTACACTGCCAAACACTTACGTTCTTGCAAATTCTCCCCAGGCTGGATCAATAGATTGCTTCTCTATGAGCGACATAAAATCGAATTGGGGATCGAACTGATCGGTCTCCGTGCGGGGATAAGATACGAAACCTTGTTGGTATAACTTCTCAGCAATCTGAGGGCAAGTAGTTTTAATGGACGAAAAGGGATTAAAAAAACAAGGCAATATACGTCAAGAGCTTTCTTAGGGCTCATCCTCAGGAGCCGTGATGCAGCCTTTTGCAGCTCGACTGTGGTCAGCGGTAGCGGCTTCCTGCCACCAAAATCAGTTGAATGATGGAATGAAGAACATGCCATACCATTTCTTGGTTGCTTTGCTAGATACTTTCTTAACTCGAGCTGTTTCATGCCTCATGACATACTCGTAAAAGGCAATTACAACAGGTTCATCAAAAATGTGTCCGCGCTTCCAAGTGAATGGAGTTTCATCCTCTGAACCTTCGGACTTCAGGGCTAGATATATGTACCAAAAGGGTTCCGGTACAAAGCTCGCAACTTGATTGTATCTTTGTACCACAAAACCTAGGGTAGGAAATTGACACGGGCCTAATATCGCATACGTGTATGTAATGATGTGAGGATGGCGAGGGTTGTTTGAACTGACCATAAGATATTACGCCAGCCTCAGCAAGTTGGCCAACCTGGTGCTGCAAGGTGAGTGTTTGCATGCGCGTAAATGCAGCCCCAATCTTGAGATCCAGAAGTATACGGGCTTCTACTGCGTCAGCTTGAGCGTGGTCCAGATTAACTGGGCGCTGCGCAGCGTTGTGTATCTGCCTAGCAAGGACTGGGGGTTCACATCAGCTTGTCAACCTGTTGACAATGGGTAGTACTCACTGAGCTATGATTGCGCTGAACCTAGCACGAGTGATGGTAATGTTCGGCTTCGCTTTTCTGCAGACCTTTACTATCTCCAATCCGATATGTTCCCCTTCTCGGTCGCAGTCAGTCCAGATCATGAGTGTATTGGCTCTCCTTGCTTCTTGAATAAGGTTGCTTTCGATTGGCTTCTTGTCTGTGGGTATCTGCGCTTCGATTGGCGCCTCGAAAAGTTCAAACGCGTCGCATGAATTCCAGGAACGATGTCGTTCAGTAAAGTCATACGCAGTGAGGTGTCCTGATACACATGTCACGGTAAAGAAGGCCTGGGTTTGCGGGTAATCAAAGTCATAGTTCTTGATGTATTGGGATCGGGTTGGGCGCTATCCAACGCGGATTACAAATCGAAAAAAAAAGGAGGAGAGACTGACCGTCTGATATTGGCCACCAGAAAGTATCTGAGAGATCGACTTTGCGATAGAGGGTTTCTCGGCAACGCAGAGCACGCGCATATAGTGAGGATAAAGCGTGAGCAATGTTGGTTTGGTCGCCGTCGCGTCAACGACGGCAATTCAATTCTGATCGCGACGCGTACTGCTCTTATTTGCCTTTGTTGTCCACGGCTTTTCGAATCTTTCAGATATGGACGAGGCGAATGTTATAACAACTCGTCTCCTAACTCTGCTCAACGTATCGGCAACAAAAATAGGAAAACGTAGAAGGCCATATGAAGATGACGATCCTCCCTCGGAAAAGCTCAACAGACGCCAGTCCGCACGTTTTGTAGAATCTGACGTAGCTGCTCCGAAGGCTCCTGAAGTGACAGCAGCTGACACGACTAGTGATAAACAAGAAGCAGCGACAAAGGAGGTGGAAGGGACAGAGGAGGATGAGTCTGAAGGTAAACGGATTATTCATCTTACCAGGATAGTTTTCACGTTTTGTAATAGATCTTGGCAATTTATATGAGCGGCATTTCGGATTAAAACCAATCGCGTTGACGGAAATATCTCGCCTTGCAGTCGAAAGGAAAGCGTGGACTACCTGCAAAGAACGATATGGAAGACTTGGACTAACGTTCGTCGATATTCCAGAGGGCGTGGAGGGTGCTAATATAATGCACCCGTCAAAAAATGATGTGAGGACCGCCGTCTTCACAAAAATACACGTATAATTGATGCAATACATTAGATACTAGACAAATTGAAGGGTCCTTTTCTCTCCAGACAAGGCAGTCAAGCTACAGGTCAGTACGGGCTGAGCGTCTGGAGGAATGCAAGATACTCATTGGTATCTAGAACAGAACGAATATCAGGGTGATCTTCTATCGCTATTATCGACACGGAGGGACCTATATCTGTCATCTCTACCACTCAATCTGAGGAAGTATACGCGGGAAGCAATTTCCTTACATACATTGAACCACATTCTCAAGTAAGGGAGCACCTTCCTAGTGCTTGTTTTCATGTACCTGATACCAATTAGAAAACGCCGCCGGGTGCTTAAAAACAACGAGCGTCTCGCTCATGCAACAAAAACGACCCCAGAGTCACTTCCAGAAGACGTTCAAGACCAAGGCTTTACCCGACCCTCCGTCCTTATTCTCTTGCCTTTCCGGTCCTCTGCCCTTGACTGGTTTACAACATTGACATCACATACCCCTCCACCTGCATATCAGATCGAAAATCAGTCTCGCTTCCTGGCAGAGTACGGGCTTCCTTCAGGGGCCGTCGACAAATTGGCGACCGCAGAACCGGGAGCATATCCCCTAGATCATGTAGAGATGTTCAAAGGAAACGTAGATGACAATTTTAGAGTTGGAGTGAAAATGACCCGCAAAAGTGTCAAGATGTTTTCCGAATTCTACGATTCGGATCTCATCATTGCTAGCCCACTGGGTCTGCGGAGATCTATCGAAAAAGAAAAGTCCGCCCCTTCTTTCTCTCAGGTCATGGACTAGGCTGATGTTTATTAGAGGCGCGGATTATCTATCGTCGGTAGAAATTCTCGTCGTGGACCAGATGGACGCTCTCACGATGCAGAATTGGGACCATGTTAAGGTTAGCCATTCGTTTCCAGGACTGCCGTTGTATTACGGGTGTTAACCCCACTTGAACAGTTTGTCCTTTCTTATCTCAATCACTTACCGAAGGAATCTCACAACACCGACTTCTCCCGAGTGAAACCATGGTATCTTGAAGGACAGTAAGTCTATCGTGAGCCCTTGAAGGCGAACTGCTTAACTGACCCTATTATCAAAGATCAATATACCTTCGACAATCTTTACTTGTCTCCGCCTACGAGACACCAGAAACGCGCTTCTTGTATAATTCATTTTTAAAGAACGTAGCCGGGAAGATAAGAACAGAGAAGCGTTGGCCACCGATAGACGTGCCCGAAGGGATCGAACAAGTTGGGTTCCCAATACTTTTTCTCAGCTTATGCCCTGAACTGATTCACTCTCCAAGAATTTCGTTCATTTTGACTGTGCAAACCCAAAAGACGAAGCCGACAAGCGATTCCACCACTTCACCACCCAGGTGCATAGAACGTCACACAGCCATCTCCAGCTAACACCTAACCTGATCCCAGATCCTCCCTGGTGTCCTTAAATCGGCCGTGCAAAGCATTAACACTGCCATATTCGTACCTTCCTCATTTGACTTCATCCGAGTACAAAATTATTTCCGGAAGCACGCAGGTGTTTCATTTGCTGTACTATCCGAGTAAGTCCCAGGCTCGATCAAATGAAATTACATCAGATGACTGACAGTTTAATACAACAGATACTCCACCAATCAAGATATTTCACGCGCCCGTCAAGCTTTCTTCTCCGGGAAGAAGTCATTCCTATTAATTAGCGAGCGTTTCCACTTTTACAGACGGCAAGTCATTATCTCCTGGCAACTTCTCAAGTGACCTCTGATATTAAATACCTATATTTGTTAGATACAAGATCAGGGGGATCCGCAATCTCATCTTCTACGGACCACCAGACCACCCGCAGTTCTTTACTGAACTTCTTTCGTGCCCATTCCTAGATGACGGAGTGGAACCTTCAGATATAACCTGCCGGATTCTTTATTGCAAGTATGACTGGTTCCGGATAGAGAGAATTGCTGGAACAGACGCTGCTGTAGCACTAGTGGAAGGTTCTTGAACTTAGTATAAGTATCATCTGCGTTTCCCAACATCGCAGAATTGGGATGAAGGGGATAACCCTGAAACACATTGGCAATGGGTCGATGGCGTAGTTGGTTATCGCATCTGTCTAACACACAGAAGGTCCTCAGTTCGAACCTGGGTCGACTCACATTTTTTTTGGCACTGTCCAGTCTTTACAAATTCTATTAACATAGAACACAATCAAACCATTCCCTGTTAGCTTTACATCTGGCCTATATTATACACTGCAGCACTCTGGGTATCAATATTAGAATGCTGTAGTCGAGTCCACCTCGATAGTAGGAACGATAGAAGCGATAAACTTGAGGAAAACGATAATGTAAAAGTCTACTCTCATGCCTTCAACCTCTTCTTCCTCTGCAAGGGCATGGGCTTGGGCGGCTGCCTTCTTACTATCCTTTTCTGAGCTGCCAGGCTTTCGGCCGAACAGCCACTTCTTCTTGCCGTCCTTACCACTATCCTTCTTCCGTTGCGCCAGTTGTTCTGCTACGACGCTATTGTTCATACGTTCGATGACTTTCTTCATAACACTGGAGTGTTTACAGGGGTGCACCGATGCGGCCTGTAGTGACGTCGAGTGGATGAAAGGTTCGATGGTGACCGTCTTGTTGGCGTGGTCTGCTGAAATATCTTCAAATATTTGTTGTGGAGTGAGACTTCTCCCTTTCTATTAGGCTTGTTAGCGTTCCCTCCCCCACACCGAAAACGCCCCACCCCAACGCACCTCGTCGTACCCCACAAGCCAGACACGAGGCGTCTGATAATACTTGTCATAAGTAATCATGACATCATACGTTCGCACTTGTAATAGATTCGTCTTTTTCTTGGGAATTCTCAGGCTTTGACACATAGAGATCAGAAAAAGAAACAAAAAAAAACACGCCAGGGCGGAACTACTCACACCTCGCTCGCCTGCACCACCGGCTTTTTTGGTACAGCAGTAGCCTCGTCACCCGCCTCGAGGTCGTCCTCTTCCATATCGGGAATATCGTCAAAGTCAGGCGTCTCCGCATCGTCGCCGCCGCTGAGAGAGAGTCCACCCATCCGGCCGGCGATGTGGTCCCCATCGTGTGGGGCATCAATGTCCGGGATCTCATCAATCTCCCCCGCGTTCGCAGCCGTGTCTCCTAGATTGGGCTTGCGATTCGCGTGCGTCTCGACCCACTCGTCGCCTGCGTTTGCAGCGGATGAGTCCCCGAATGAGAGCAGCCGTTCTGCGTCCTCGTCCGCGTCGGTGTAGGCGAGCGCGGTGGCGCGGCGTAGACAAGGGACACCGGTGGTGATAAGATATTGCTTGTCCTTGGGTAAAAAGTCGCGGATCTTGGACTCATCTCCTGTTTTCCTGTTAGGAGAAAGATCGAGTGTGTTTAGTTTTTTTATGCATAATGGAAGATTCGACACTCGCCATGACCAAACGGGGAACTTGTATACCAGAAAGTCGCCAGCCAAAACAAACTCCTCTGAGCGGGGCGTTTTCAGGAGAGTCGAGGTGGAAGAAACAATGGCAGACACGTACCTGGCGTGATGCAGCCGCTCTCTTTGAACTTGGATTCCCTGAGGACCTAGAGAATGCGATGATGAGTGCCGTCGATTGGATGAGGGTATGTGCGGGGTTGGCTCACGGGGCTCAGGTAATCACGGATGGTCCAAAACTGGGACTATTGAGATAAGTCAAGTAAGCTATATCAGGCATTTAATGGGGCCGGTGGATACCTGAAGAGCTTGCATGGTGGGTCTTCAAGTTGAAGAATCACTCGAACAAGGCAAAAAGCTATCGATACGTTAACGGCATTTGAACTCCCACGTGCATCAGCTATAATAAGCAGGCCCTAGACTCGGATTATCTGCCGTTCCTCTTCCTCTTCCCCGCAGCGGCCTCAGTGTCCTTAACGCCCTCCCCTTCTTTCACTTCCTTACTCTTCTTCCGCTCCTTCTCTTTCACATCCCCCTTGACTCCCGTTTCACCCTCAGCCCGCTCATCGCGCTTCCGTTTCTTTCCAGGAGCGCCGCTTTGGGCCTCACTAGGTCCTGCCCCTGTGTCCGGCAGTGTACCCGTCGTCGACGACGACTTGTTTTTTAGCCTTGGGCTTCTTCGTCTTGCCCTTCTTGGCTGCCGGGGCTGCGTCATCCGATTTCGTGTCGACTTCTATCTGGACTTCGCCTTTGCCGCTCTTGGCTTTTGTGGTCTTGGGAGGCTCTTCAACCGGTTCTGACTTTGTCGTCGTGTCTCCTTCAACTGTCGTCGCCTTTCCCCTTTCCTTTTCCGCCGCCCTCTTTGCCGCTTTCTCCTCTTTCTCTGCCACCTTGCCTTTGGCCTTTTCTTCCTTCTCCGCTGCCTTCTTCGCCGCCTTTTCCTCTTTTTCGGCAGCTTTCCTTTTCGCCTTTTCCTCCTTCTCCGCTGCTTTGGCCTTTTCTTTCTCCTCCTTTTCCGCAGCCTCGGCTTTCTCCTTCTTCTCTTTCTTGGTAGCCTTGGCTTTTTCTTTTTCTTCCTTGTCAGCAGCAGCCTTGGACTCGTGTTCCTTCTCCTTCGTCCCCTCGCCATTTTCCTCTTCTAGGGTTTGTTCCTTGGCTTCTTCGGCTCTGTCTTCTGTCTTCGTCGTCTTCTTCTTCTTCTTCCCCTTCACTTTGTCTTTTGAACTGCTGTCGCTAGCAGCAGGCGCAGCTTCCACATCTCCTCTGTCCTTTTTGACCTTGGCCTTCTTAGTAACAGGCTCTTCAGACAGCTCCGCTTTCTTTGTCGTCTATGTTGTCCATTACTTGACGTTTGACGTGGGAGTGATAATAATAATAAAGTCACGTACGGTATCGTCCGGTGACTTCCTTTTTCTAACCCTTTTTCCATCCTGGGGTGGTTCAGTCGGTGATGAATCATCTGCGTTCGACTGTTCGGCCGGAGCTCCTTCCCCACTCTTCTTTGAAGTACCGAATTCACGAGGTGGAGAACCTAGAGGTGTACCGTTGGAACCAGTAGCAGCGTAACGCGATCGGCCTTGACGCTGACCTCCTCCTCCTCCTCCTCCGCGGCTTCCGCCACGAGCAGGGCCACTGCCCCTCCCACGGCCACGAGAACCACTGCCATCCTGTCGAGGGCCGCTGGCTGAATCACTCGGCTTGTTCTTCTGTTCAATAGAGCAAGAAAAATGTCAAGATCGAATGTTCGGTTCTGGCTGCCCCTCCGACGAAATGGAGTAACTAAGTGAGGGAATGGTGTCCGCACCGTTTTAGGACCTTTGTAGAGACTTTTTTGGTACTTTTCGGCTTCTGTGATACATGATGTGTGTAGCCCCCACTCGTTTGCAGTATTGAACGTTTTTGAACAGTCTATACAATCGAAACTGGCATGGCATTTTGACCAGTGTTGATCCAACTTTGGTTTTCTTATAACATCGGTGCAACCTGTATATGTTAGCGATGGAAATTTTTTTTTTTTTTCGTTGCGAAAAGCGCGTAGACATACCATTGCAACTGGATAATACAAAAATAAGTAAAGGAAATGTTAAGATGGAACGCCAGAACTTACTGGAACGACACCATGGTGCGGTGCTCGGAAGTGAAGCAGAGAAGACTCCGAACGGAAAGTTGGAATGCGATAGGGTTATAATTAAGACTCCGACGTATTATTACAATCTAAAGGGTATACATATCCCAATCCTCCAACAATCACAATCTATCATGGCGCAAACGTTATACACCATATCTCACTGCAAGTCGACTCAATCCCCGGGAGCGGCCGAAGCTTCAACACCTCATCATCCTTCTCCATCCCTTTGAACGTCGTATTATCGCACAGAAAATCAAGCCTCTTGTACCGCTTGGAAACTTTACCCGTAGCCGGGGACGGTTTTAAATTTTCTATCCTCTTCTTCGCCGCCTTCTCCACCGCTTCCCGAATTTTCTTATCGATGATGATCAGTCCCCATTCGGAGTCATCCATGTCCACGTTCATCGCCTCGTAGACCGCGTGCCAGATGTCTCTGCACGTGATGTTCTGCTTCGACACGATCTCAATCGACCACGGCATGTTTTTCGAGTACAGCCGCATATGCGTCGCAGGAGTCGTGGTGAGCAGCGCGGGCTGGCGCCCGAAGAACTCGTACATGTGTGGGGCCATCGACTCCCGCGGCGGCTTTCGGATGTCGAATCGGACATTGGTCTCGCCCGAGCCGAGGTTGACGTTCAACTTGGCCCATCTGTTCGATGCGGCCAATGCGGGACCTAGTCGCCTATGAATTGAGATCACTTTGAAGTGGGGTCAAAAAAATGATATCGTTACCTCCAGTTGCTAGCGTATTTGATAATAGTGGACGATCTGTGTATGCTGACGGCGAGTAAATCTGACTACCGCTGTAGTATGGGTATTGGGAGCTGTAGAAGCCGGAGCCGCCACGGTGAGGGGTGGGTGACCAGTAGTTTGACATGTTGTTGGATACTCTGAGTTTGCGAGATGGGGCACTGATGTCGCTGCTGCTGCTGCTGCTACTGCTACTGTAAAACCCAGGAGGTCCCGGGTTGATATATAGGCGCGAGGGGCCCCGCTCGGGACGAAATCCGGAATAGGTTCCCATGAATATTGGGAAGTGGTGGGGTTCAGGGGTGACTTGCTTGTTTGGCAGCTACACGGATTTTGGAAAAGACAGCCCGGGACGGTTGGCAGCGCACTATTCATAAGACGGAGTCAGGCAGTTGATGTCGCTCAGCGTAGGTTTATGACTGATGCATTCTGTAGATGGCCCGATAGGAAGAATTTGGTTGTTTACGTACTTACGTCATGGCCAAATCTTTCAGCCTTACGCCACCGTAATGGCTCGGAACGGACGCTTTTTTTTTTTTCTAATGCCGCTGCGTCCAAGCTCCCCATATCGGGTTTGTAGCAACACGGTAAGGCACGGTATGCAATTGGGGTATCAGCCGTCGCAATAAGCCGGTATGGGTGATAGCTGTCGGAAACGTTTTTTTTTTCTTCTTCTTTTACTGATAGATCATCAACTCCCGGATCGTATTGTCTACGATATAGAAGAGAAGGGGAAAGCAGAAGAATCTCGAACGTTCTCCGAATCGATATCAACTCAACTAGTTCCCTACCCAATCCCACCGCACCTTTTATGTCTAGGAGTCATTATGACGTGGGCGCCCTCGTAAACCTTGCCACCCAAATTTCCTCAACGCGTTTAGTTCCAGGCATCATCACACTCTTCACATATTCATCGTCCCTTTTGAGCCCCGCGAAAACAGTCGTAGGCCCAAGATAATCGATCCTTCTAATCGGTGATGACGGTCCTCTCTTCTCCGATTTGACACGCTTCTCGTAGTATTTTATAATATCCCGCCTCAAGGACGCGTCGCGTGCAATGTGGACCCAATCTTCCTCAGTGATGGGATCCTGAAGTTTGAAATGTAGGTTCTTCCAGAATTCCTTGCACGTCAGCGGGCCTTCTGGTTTGATCTCAACCACCCAGGGGAAGGCCTTGGACACCACTCGCACACGTTTCGGCGGATTTGGTGAGTGCAGTTTCACCGGCCGCATCCCAAATTTGTCGTAGTTTTCATGGGAGATCACTTCACGAGGGTAGTATCTGACATCGAAAGGTACCAGAGCTGAGTCCCCAGCGGAAAGTATGGGATTGAGCGTTGGATTGCGTGCTGCCATTCAAATTAACCTCCTGCTACCTCTGATTTAATCGTTCTAAAGTTTACTCACGTTCTGCGGGTATAGGCACCCAGTACATCGGGTGATAACCTGGCCATCTCCCATAGGATGGGTGATGGCCATAGTAAGTGGAAGGAGGGTATCCCATATCCATGATCAAATTCAAATGAATTGCCAGACCCTCCGCTCGTCAGTTCCACTGACATTTTATATCGATACACGTCACCACCATGGGTCTAGCTCATAAAAGTCTCCCATGTCAAGGAACGTGATGTATCATTACACAGCCTAGTTATCGTATAGCCATTCGCGAACTTTTCAAATCGATAACGGTACCGCCTACTAGAATAGGCAATTCCTACGCCTTGTTATCAGGACGTCCAAGAATATACGAGCGCGGTCCTAGGATCCACGAGATTAGACATGGAACGGCCTCCGACTCCTCTTTCCATTTACCCACTTCTGGCGGCAATTAACTTTGACGTATTGACCATTTGGTGTTTGCTGGAGCCTCGGCGTGGATGAGTCACGCTTAAAGTTTAAACTTAAATGTGGCCTAACCAGGCCGACACCGAGGTTGGGAGGCAATGTGGTAGAAGCCGCATAGACTCCGAAGGGCCCGGGTATTTGGAATCACTAGCGCCCTCGCGAGACATTTGGGTTAAGGCACCCAGAACTGCGGCACGGCCAACGAGAGACTGTAGAACTGGCCCTGTTTAGCGCCCAGCGTTTAAGGTTCAATCAGGTGAGGCATAGCCCTAGCTCTTCTCAAGGACTCTCCAGTGCTGTGCAGCGTTTGCATTTATTAAACCCAGAGGAGGAAAGGCACGTCGTGTTACGTCTTGTCAGTTGGCTGTACAGACTTCTCTGGAGCAACATTGCCCTATGCTCCCGAACGGGTGCTCCAATGGCTTGTATGGTTACTATTTTATCCTCCCATGGAGCACCGCAGCCGCATCTCGATCTTTCCATTTATCTTTAACAGGTATATGACTCACTAATGCAGTCATATCCATTCAGAGAACGAGTCACAATGGATCAGTCCGAAGAGCTGATCAGGAAGTGCTGCCAGAAATTATGAGCCGGGGCCGTGCATCGTCGCTCCAAAGCCGGCTATGTAGCGCGAACTAGTGTGAAATGAAAAATAGACCGATGCAGCGCCGTGCGGGATTGTTACGGTAACATCCCAGGTCGCCTAGCAGGAGATATCAATGAAACCACCATCATCATGGCATGTGAATGTCCCAGCGCCTATCATAACTGGCCATCGATTCCCTCTGCTCCTGCAAATTCCTAGTCATGACTTATACGGTAGATAACGCAGTTATACCATTGGAACGAGCATTTTCATAACTCGGAACGCCACCAAGATTCCGATAACGGTTTCAGCACGATAACTGCCATGGCATTAGCGCATCCAGGACCATGATAGATCTGAACTTCGTGTAAAGGCTAGGATTAATGGACTCGGCCCGGGGCTTCACTAGAGTGCTCACTTCGCTCGCCGTTGCCCTTACTGCCACGATAGTCCAACGGGGTATAGATGTTCGCAACCCGTTCCAGACCCTATTGTGGATGTATTGCACCTAGATAATGGATTGCCATCCGACCATGCGCATTGTAGAAGCTGGTAGGTACAGTCGTCGGCGTGCACGAGGTAGAGCGCGTGTGTGCTTAGCTTGCGCAAGGTGAGAATTTCGTGCATCGACCACGTCCAAATGCAGCTTGTGTCGATTGTCATTCTGTGGCATTGATGAAGAGGGACGTTGCATTGCTGCTCCATTTCCTATACAATGTTGGATTGTCTCACCGCCCAGCATCCAATGCCATGACATATGGAAAAGGTTTGTGTGCATTGCTGTGCTACCCATGAGCTCTTTACAACTACCCCCTTATTCCATACAGAATCCATGTGGAATCTGCACTCATTCCACCTATTCTGCCTGACACCAAATCTGGCTGAGCATTCTGTGCCCATTCCACATCCATTGCTTCTTTCACTCGTACCCCCATCATCTGACCTCTTTGTCCTCCTTTCCCTTTCCTCCCCGGTGAAAGTCCTATCATCTACTTGATCATACCCTCCATAAAGTCAGTTCTCAGGCCAGGGGAAGCTTTGTCAGAGCCCCCCCTGGCCACTACTATCTGACATCCTCAGAATGAGGCACCTCTGTTGCCCCAACAATATAGAAAAGGATCGATTATCCCATTTTCACTCCTGACTTTCATATCATGGCACCATGCACCTGTCCCATAAGGAGTACATTGTTATGGTCACTTGGGTAAAGTCTCTCAGGCAGCAACAAGGGCTCCTGGATGATAGGCAAGGAAGGGGTCTCAGTTCTCAAATGAGGGTTGCACTAGGCTATGACTCGACATTGTATCCCTCCTGTAGCAGAGGTGTCTAACTTAGCAGTGACAAGGCAAGCTCAAGGAGGGGAGATGATGATTGTGTACAAAGCTAAAGGCTAAAGGGAGAATACAGGGGGTTTATGTAGGCAAGGAATGGCTAAATAAGGAAGGGGATGCATCAGCAGAAAGGATACATCAGCTATCCCAATAAGGAAAGAGACATGTCAGCACAATGGAAAGGATGTGTCAGCATTATAGACAAGTCTGTGAAGTCCGAGGACTTAAGGAGAATGTCTGTGAATGTTCTGGAAGGGTGTAGAACATTCCATAAGTTGCCATAAAGGGAAATCTAATGAGATGAGAAGGAATAAGTAAAGTATAGTAATGGAATGCATAGAAAAAGTGAATGGGGCCTATCATTCATAACATACATGCTGTCTTCATACAGCCACACCCTTGCACTACACATAAACCCACTCATTCATGGATACTATGAAATAGTAAATCATGGTTCTTTATAGAAAGGAACCCCAAGGTGCCCTGTTCTCCACATCTCAGCACTTGAGACATTTTACTATGTCTTTCATGAACACATGGACCCATCAATTGACATTCATATGTCACTTTGCCAAGTCCAACCAGATCTCCCCCCCCTTTCTCCTGAATTACCCAGTCACAGTAGTTGACCATCACAGGATCATTACTATCCCTGATACTTGTGCCACACCAGAAGAAGCAATCATCTCTCTCTCACTCCAGGAATATATCTATTACAACTAGACCTGCTGTGGATGAAGGGCATTGGACAGTGGCCTCCCACCATACTACACCTATTGAAGACAACAAATGCGCTACCAGGACCACAGGGGGGGATTACCACATGCATGGGAAACCCCAAACTTATGACTCACCCATCCCTCAAACCTTTCCCACACTCATGGGAAGATCCAAACCTCAAGTTGGCTACATCAAAGCTTCCACCCTCAACACAATATGCGATCAGTAACATCCCTGACAGGGTCTGGGAATTCAAATACAGGCATGCAGCGGATTACCATCTGCTGTGACAGTAACACACTTTCAGACACCAGCAACTCCAGGAGTTAGAAGAATCATTTCAATTTCACATGCCTGGTGTAGGCAACAACCAAACTACTAGTACATGTAGCTAAACACCTGAGCACATCACATCCTTGTTGTACCTTACCATAGCTGCAACCATAAATAAAGCTGATCCAAAAAAAAAAAAGTGATGGTAACATCATGACAACAAAGAACACTTCAACAAACTACTCCACCTTTTGATGCACCTTTATGACATGTCCACCCATCTTTGCACTTAAATGCACTCCTTCTTTATTCCCATAAATACAATTAAACCATACCTACTAGTGATATGGTTTATGATTCACTGAGTTAATGTTACAAGCTGAGATGCTTGTTATTAATCAGTTCCTCAAAGTATACACAGTTTGACTGTTAATACTAAGCTGATGCTTAGCTTGTATTCCCAGTAGTACTTATACATATGAAGTAAGTCCCCTGACAGTGGGATGCGTAATTTACAAGTCCCCAGATACCAGGACGCGTAAGTGATGATGGAATATGGTATCATAATGGTGTTATAGATGAATAAGCATATGTAAAAAGGAATGTGTAATCGGATAAGATATAATCCGATAAAAGAGTAATCATAATGAAGTAAGA
>AYNK01004779.1:0-23845 GCA_000497225.1 Amanita jacksonii TRTC168611 | reverse complement strand
GGTGCAATCAACTCTTTTTTTCTGATCCCAATGTTTTCTAGTCTATTTCACCTGCCGTAATGCGACGCGTCATGAGAGAACTGGCGGAACTGAAAAAGAATCCACCAGAGGGTATCCGTGTTCAAACCAATGAAGAAGATATGATGGATGTTGTTGGGATAATCCAAGGACCAGGTAACCAATCTCTGCGCCACGTAAGCTGATGCCGGTGGCTGACCACCCTTGATTTCACTGCAGAGGGTACTCCTTATGCTGGAGGGTACTTTAAAGTGAAATTCAAGTTTACCGACGAATTCCCGGCTGCGCCTCCCAAATGTAAGTTCACCCCCGAACTGTGGCACGGAATTCCGATGATAATCACGCGCATCAAAGGTTGGTTTGCAACGAAGATCTTCCACCCCAACGTCTCCAGCTCCGGAGAGATTTGTGTAAACACTCTAAAAAAGGACTGGAAGTCAGCATACGGAATTACTCATATCCTCGTGACAGTCAAATGCCTCTTGATCTATCCCAATCCCGAATCCGCGTTGGACGAAGAAGCCGGAAAATTGCTTTTGGAGAACTACTCAACTTACTGTGACCGTGCAAAACTGATCACGAATGTGCATGCCACACCACGGGTACGACCCGTTGAATTTGACATGCCTTCGTCGGAGGATGCACCAGCGTCGTCGTCATCACCCTCTTCTTCAACAGCGCAACCTGCCGCTACTGAACTATTACCTTCTGCCACTTCAGGTTTCACGCTTCCTATCAGCTCGGGTCAAAAATCGACGGTGGCATCATCAGTGCAGCCACCCAATCCCAAAGCCGCCCTCGGGGCGGACAAGGATGGCATGAAGGAGCGCTACATGTCACCGTCACCCCTCGGTACGGCGAACGCCAATGTGGGTGGCGCAGCTGCCCCAGGAGTGGCTGTCGGCGTTGTTCCGCCTATCATAACAGAGGGTACCAAGGCCGTCAAGAGGGCTGCAACGGGCGGAGTCTCAACAAATGCGGAAAAAAGGAAAAAGGCACTCAGGCGACTGTGATACTAGCTTGTATTTCTCGTTCGCTGCGGCTATGTGTTCATTGCTCTTGCTCGTTTTTATCGGACGGATATCGCTCTAGGTAGATTATGATGTTAATTTCGTCTTCACTGTTATTCTAGCAATCTACTGTAAAACATGAAATTCATGAACCTTGGCTTATGTAAGTAAAGCAGATTCATTTATTGGTTGTGCCACGTTATCAGGTCCGCGAACCTGAGCAATTCGGTTTGCCTTCTTCCCCCAATCTACGTCTTCATAATGACCTCCATGCAGAAACTCATCTCGAGCCTTGACGGGAAAGTTGACTGGAGCCAAATATCCCTCGTTGTTTCTCTCACGGCCATCACTTTCAACCCAACAGCGTGGAACATTGTAGCTCGAAACGGTACGGGACTATCACGTTGCAGCTTTACTAAATGATGGACCAATATCGCGATAGAATACAGAAACAAAACTTTGACACGTCTTTTCGGGAGCCCTCGCTATGGATGTTATTTCCTGGCGTTTCTCATTTTCTGTTTTGGGATTGTGCGTGACCATCTGTGAGTCCTCTTGTATTTTTTTTTTAAAAAACAAACTCTACCCATACGTACGTAGGTACCAACGGGCACTTCAGGACCAACCACGGTTATCTATACTCCCCCAACCGTATGACACGATAGTTCCCTTCGTCCTGTTTATCACAGGTCAGATATTCGTGATCACATCAACTTACGCTCTTGGGATCACGGGTACATTTCTGGGTGATTACTTTGGAATTTTGATGGACCATCGAGTTACTGGGTAGGTGTCTAACACATCTCATCATTCTTGCTTGTAACCAGAGGTCGCGCTAGGTTCCCATTTAATGTTCTGCGTGATCCTATGTACGTGGGTAGTACCATGTGTTTTGCCGCGACAGCACTGTGGTGAGAATTTTGCCTTTTGAAAAGTTGAGCCTTGGCTAATGATCCGACCTTCAAGGTATGAGAGGCCAGCTGGATTGTTCGTCACGGTTTACGTGTACATCGCTTATCTGATTGCGCTACGTTTCGAAGGGTGTGTACATTGATCATCCTCCTTGTCAAGTGCTTATGCTATCTCTTGTCAGACCTTTCACGGATATGATCTATTCGAAGCGCGAGAAAGCAAGGTCGCAAAAAGCTGCATGATTTGGCGATGGCAACTCTCATCAGTTTATACCTGGGATTTACGACGCCCAATATCCTGGCTTCAACTCCAGATAACTAGTTCTTGTTCGGCAGCATTATTAGATGCAATACCATACCATCTATTCTCCCCACGTCATGGATGACTCTCGTGAGGCCCATAGTATATATGGCTCCATCCAAGGGGCATGGGTTGAGGTCATCTTACATAGCTGCTAGAATTATTCATGGAAACAAGTGACCACACCATCTATTATGCTTAGTTTCCGCAGGCGATGGCGAGCACAATGGAAGTCCTGAACTCTGCTCATGATCTCCTCGCCTTCCACTCTTCTCTAATCGAGCGTGTTCGCAATGAACAACAGACCCATCGACGGCAACTGCTGGAGCTACATTCTCCTCCGCAAGAATTGTTGAGGCTTCCATTGATACCTACTCCTTCTCCTTCTCCCCCACCGACGGACTCTCCACCGCCCTCGCCTGCACCGGAGTCAAAAGCGAGGCTAGACAGGCCAGACCTTGCGTCCGTAAAACGTGCCCGTCTCGCACGATATCACAACTATGTTCCTGAGGAAGAGACTATTCGAAATGACTATTCTCAGAGATACGTGGACGGAGGAGAATGGCCGCAGAATTGGGTCCTGGGCGCAGAACCGGAACGACGATTCGAGGAGTTGGTCGCTTGCTTTTTGTCTACGTTCCCCCAAGTTGACTACCATCCATCAGGTACCCCAAGCAGCAGCGGCTTCTTCAGCTGAAGAAAGCGTCTGCCAATAACCATGCACTTCCACCTTCATTTCTGCCATATAGTGATCTATCCTCCCTGCATCCTTCTAAATTCGATGTGATTCTTATTGACCCGCCATTTTCGTCATCGTTCACTTGGGATCACTTGCAAGATCTTCCAGTTCCGAATCTCGCTGCGGACCCTAGCTTTATCTTCCTCTGGGTAGGAAGCGGTGCTGGAGGGGGGCTCGAAAGAGGGAGAGAAGTACTCGGAAAGTGGGGCTACCGGCGGTGCGAAGATGTGGTGTGGGTCAAGACGAATAATACCACAAATATGGGACCCGGTGTAAGTGCTTCAATGTAACTACAAGCTAGCGTTTAACTCTATTGAGTAGACGGACCCCCCAACGACATCACTGTTTACCAGAACTAAGCAACATTGTCTAATTGGGATACGAGGTACCGTTCGCCGCTCGACAGACAGTTGGTTCGTGCACTGCAACGTAGGTACGTACCAATTCCGAAATGTTCAATGGTTTGGTTGCTGATAGGATGTTAGACACGGATGTAATCATTTGGGAGGGTGATCCCGCAGACCCAACCTGCAAGCCCCCAGAGATGTACACGCTCATTGAAAATTTTTGCCTGGGATTACGTCGCCTGGAGATATTTGGCCGCCCATCGTCCATACGCAGGGGTTGGGTAACAGTTTTGGGGCCGGGACGCGATGTCAGCAACCTTATGACTAATGAGGGTACTCGAGTTGCTAAATGGGAACGCGAAACATGGGAAGAAGGCATCAAGGAGCTCACAAATGGTGGCAAGACCGTCGTGCCGATGACTGCCGAAATCGACGCTCTCAGGCCCAAGTCTCCTGTTAGAGCAGGACAAACCTTGGCTGCACCCGGTGGCGTACCCTCTGGCGGTGCTCCCCTTGGGGTCAATCCAATGATGATGAATCAGAATAACCGGGTTGGCCTCGGGGGGCTCCCCGGCCAGCAGGCGGCTCAAAATCAGCTTCTGGTGCAGCCCATGATGCCAATGGGTATGCAACAGCTTCAGATGGGAATGGGGACCGGCGTCGGCGTTGATGAAATGATGAACGGGTGGAATCCTATGATGAGTGGTATACCTAACGGCGTGCCCGGTATGAATATGGGAATGGGGATGGGGATGATGGGGAACGTTGGGGCGATGGGGATGGGCAATGGTTTTCCCGCTCAAGGCAACAACTTTGGGATGTTCAACGCGAATATGCCTGGTGTTGGCATTGGTTGGGGTGATCAGTTTGCGATGGACGGCGGGTGGGAGAATGATGGTGGGATGATGAACCTAGGTGTCAATCCTATGACAGGAGGAATGGGCATGCCTGGCATGGGAATGGGACAGTGGGGACCTAACATGTCATTTGAAGGCTTTCAATGAAAGTGTAGAATACTCTTATGTTTGTATTTACGTAAGCAAAACTACCTTCTGGTAGCACCGAAACGATGGGGAAAAAACTTGCAAAATCAGCGAAAAAGTTCGCTGCAAGTGGTCGACTCAAGCAAGTAATAAAGGCCCGCCATGCACAACAGAAAAGACACAAAAGGAGCCAGGTTAGAAAGCAGGGCGTGATCGAAACTGACGCAGACGGCGACCAAGGGAGACATGAAGATGAACTGAGCTCCAAATCCAAAAAAATGACCGTGGATGACTTCCTCAGCGGAAATTTCATGGATGTAAGTGAAGGTGAAATGAGCGAGCCCGAGGTATGCTTTTTATATACAAGCTTTCCAATTTACGATACAAAGCAGGTAGGATCTTGAAAATGACGAGGAAGATGATGATGAAGAGAGTCTAGAAAATGCAAGCGATGTCGCGGACGATGAATCTTTTGCTTCTGTGGACGATTTAGAAGGTCTCTATCTATCATGCATGATAATTGCTTTGATAAGACTGACGCGTATAGATGAGGGACAGGCACATGTGCTTGAGCTGGCTCAGCTGGCGGAAAAGGATCCAGATTTCTACAAATACTTGCAAGAGAACGACAGGGAGTTGCTAAAATTCCAGGACAGCATGGACGTCTCCGAGTATGAAGACGAGGAGGCCAATGAGGAGGAAATCAGGGGGGAGAGATTACCCACTTTGACGGTTGCTATCCTGAAAAAATGGCAAAAGGCTCTGCTGGAGGTACGTGTTACTTATTCACGAGTTACTAGCAAATTTCTAATGCGCGTGGATAGCAAAGATCCCTTCGTGCCTTACGCAAAATATTGATCGCCTTCAGATCTGCGGCGCACATGCACGAAGAAGATCAAGTATTGGCATGGAATATTGATAGTTCAGCAGGTATGGCCACAATCCCTTACCCTGTACAAATGCTTGAGGATTGCGCAGTGTACAACAAATTAGTCACGACGACGTTGAGGTATACGCCCGTCGTGCTCGAGCATCACCTTCCTTACAAAAAGCTCCCTAATGGTAAATTGTAAGTCGTCAATACCTTGACATATTTTGATCCACCCATTTTCGTGCAGCAAACCGCCACCTCAGACGCAAAAGTTCAAAACTCTCAATAAACTTATTCTATCATATTTCCAAAATGCCAACCACATGATATCACAGATGACCGACAACGACATGCTTCGCATGGCAGTTACAGAAACTGCAAAATTGATTCCTTATCTTATGAGCAGCCGCAAAGCTATTAAGCACTACCTCAAAGTATCAAGTTATTTTCTCCCAAAGGTGTTTGTGGTGCTGATCAATAAATTTAGAAATGTTTAGAACTGTGGTCTAGCTCGGTGGACGAGGTTCGACTGGCATCATTTGCAGCCGTAAGAATATTGGCCTCAAGTTCTAACGAGTCAATGCTGGACAGTATCCTCCGAGTACGTTATTATCCATACTCCGTATTGTACATTATTTGAACAGGACTGGGTGAATGCCAGGGTACCTACCTGACCATTATTCGCTCCTCCAAGTCAACCACCCTTCATACACTTCCATCCATTAACCTGATGAAGAATTCTGCATCTGACGTTTTCTCCATTAATCATTCGATATCATATCAACATGCGTTCGGCTTCATTCGACAGCTGGCCATTCACTTGCGGAATGGTATGAAAATTAGAACAAAGGTCTGCATGTCGACACAAGTGCCAATGAAGCTCCTGACGTGGAGTCTCTCCCCTATTATAGGAATCGTACAAGGAAGTGTACAACTGGCAATTCATTCACTCCGTCGACTTTTGGTCCATAGTACTTGCGAAAGCATGTGACATTCGTCTTGCAGATAGCACCGGTAAGGAAAGCGAATTAAAACCACTAATCTACCCCCTTGTTCAAGTCTGTCTCGGGGCAATTCGGTATGTCCGCGCATTTCTGGCCATCTTACATCCTTTCTGAAGCCCCATTAGATTAGTACCCAGCAGTCGCTCGGACCCTTTCCACCTACACATTATTCGGTCGCTGCTTCATCTGATCAGACATACGAATATATACATTCCCCTTTCTCCACACCTCGTGCCACTGATAACATCCGCCCTCACGCCACCTTCCCAGCCAAAATCGTCGACATTACGCCCCCTGGATTTTGACATCCACATCCGTGTCCCACAACAGTATGCCAAAACCCGTATATATTATGAAGGCTTATCGGAAGAGGCAACATATCTGTTATCTGAATGGCTTTCCACCGACACGGTCCAGGGTAGTATCGCGTTCCCTGAGATGGTTGTGCCCATTCTTGTGCAGCTGCGCAGAAGCCTGAAAGAGGCTAAATCTATTCAGGGGACCATTAAGAATCAGGGCGTGGTTAAAAATTTCCTGGAACGCGTGGAAGATAGTGCACGGTGGGTAGAAGGGAAACGAAAGAGTGTCACCTTCGCACCAGGGAAAATAGACAACGTCATAGAGTGGGAGACGGAACTCAGGTCTAAAATAACGGATTCACCCTTGCACAAGTACCTTAAGGTGCAAAGGAAAGTCCGAGAGAAGCGACAAAAAATTTCTAAAAAGGTAAATTACTGTCGAGTCACCCTAAACCAACTACTTAGTTTCGAACAGGCTCGAGAAGGGGAGGGTACAATAGTGGAAAGTGATTCGGAATGATATGGGAGTGGACACGATTTAGCCGTATCTTGACACTATCTTGACGTATCCAGTACTCAAACAGGGGCATGCATCCGAAAAGAAGTATGATAAGCAATGTCTCAATTGATTCTTTGATATCAGCACGCGCCTATGATATGACAAGCTGACATATCTCAGGGATGAGCTTGCCGAGAATGGGAAATTTTCGCCCGGGTCTCTGACAAACGCACGTGCTATCGGCAATATGTTTTTTGCTACCATATACCGAAAAAAATCTTCCACCAAGGTCTACGGATGCCCTGTGCACTTTTACGGTACCCTTCTCTCAGTCTTGCATAGTGATGCGGCATAGAAGCAGGTTTGAGCATCTTCGGAGACAATGGGTACTAATGGAGCGGCCCAACGCGCAATTTAGCCGCTTATCTCCAAGGCTGGCGGGAGAAGCATACCTTTTTACGCATCGCATCATCTTTCAGCGCGTTCGCAGCTTGTACTGCTCCCCGGGTAAGATTGGGGTGGGCGGCTAGGGACTGGAGGAATGTCTGAAGTTGGATGTTCGGCCGAAATGGGTCCCTGGGCCAGCCAGCGGCAATCATGCCCAGTTGTTGAGCAAGCTTCATTTTCGTTTTTTCCCGTCTGAAATTTGTTACTAATGGGTATGAGTATAGGACCTTGGCGACGGAGGGAGAAGCAAAAACCCTAGCAAGTGCAAACACTGGTATTGAATTACGTCATTCGCTGAACGTCATCACCAGCAATCAGCGGCACATTTAATTGGCCTACGGATAACAGGCTGACTGCGGACAATTGTGTTCAAATGGGGACAAGTTTTTCGCGTTCAAGTGTCCTAATTTTCCAACAAGATCCTCGACCAAAAGAAGGATACTTCTGAGCACGCCTATACAATGGCGCAGAGTAATGCGGTATTTCTGCGAGCCATGCAACTCGCAGATTTTTGGAACATTAGGGTATCTGTTCCGAGTGCGCCTATTAAATTCCTGTCCATCTCCAAAATTCTCGCGTCATTCTCGCCCTCAAATCGCCCGAATTAGGGGAATCACAGAACTATGCGTTTCATATTCCATCAGAATGAACGCACCCAGTATGTAGTTAATAAATGACTTAAGAGTATTCCTGATCTGCCTTGGGATCAAGAATTTAGGGCTCCTTCTGTTGGCAAGCTGGTTCGCGTCTTGGTGTGGCAAGCAACTCGTTTTCTTGGATTCGTAATATTCCGGTATAGCTAGCAACACCATGGTGTACACGACAAGGTATCATGGCTGCTCATTGCTACGATCATAATGAACTTACCTCACTTCATCTCGATTGCAACGATTGAATTTGGTCTCCGTCATTTTTGATATTTTCCCTTGGGCTTCTGCAGGACAACTGCACCTTCATCGCATTGAGAACACCGCGGTTGCCTGCGCACTCAAATGTGTAACGGTACGGTGGTCCGAGAGTCCAGACTGGCAGCCATTTTTACTTGCTGGGTGAAATCTCAAAACATAAGCTGACGGCACGTCGTTCCCCTTGAGCGAAAGGTTGTGGAAAGGGCACGAGGTAGCGAAGGCCATATGACTTACCCACGTTTGTTTTCAGATTTGGATGACTCTTCTACTCGGCCCGCCTAATGAGGCTTTATATCACTGATACGAAATATTTATGCAGTTCGCCTGCCATCCGTTATCTGGAGCTTTGGATAGATAGTGTCTATTGGCTCAAGCCTCTTCGCTTGTCCCTATTCCAGCTTGCGAATTGCCGCAACGGAACTTAAGATAAGGACAAACAAGGGGTGTGATACGTACGACACCGCTTATGGCTTCCATCACGCCTTAAATTTCTTTATGAATGCAGCCATTGCATTATTGCCCGCTGGGTGAAAAAACCTCATCCTTGTGTCCTTGAGATAATGGCGAGTATTGTTTTGGCAATCTAATCTGGCGCGATTTATACTGACGCACGCTGCTGGTAACACGCTAGCCAGCGTTTGTCCAGTTCTAATAACAAAAAAACTGACAGGGATTGCCCCCACCCCCCTCCATTACAAAGGCCGCCACTCCCTACGGACCTCAATAGAAGTTAATTTCGTTGCCTGCAACCCAGGGAGCCTCGGCTGATGATACTTCCGCATATGGATAGCCGACACCACGCTAAACCAAAACTGGTACTCACGCCACAGCCATGAGGCACGCAATGACAGGTCACAGCGCCGAGTGACTTTTTTGAGCAGAACAGCCATCTTCAACTCTCATCTTTTTATCAATGGGGTGCTGTGGACGACCTACTAATGCTCCGGATGTCTCGAATAGGCAGGTACAACCACCAATGTCGATGGTGATGGCACAGCCTGGCCCTCAGCCCAATATTGCATTCCAACCACCAACAATTGTAACACCAGCACCGACTTTCCCCCCGAACACAGTAGGCTTCGCGAATAGTTCATGGAGTCATTCACCATCACCTCCGCCACAAAATCCATTTAATGTTCCGCCTGGCATGCAACATCCTAGCGATCTCTCGTACAACAGTTCAACTCTTCAAGGGTCAAGTTCCTTTATGGTCAATGAACCATTAGCGAAGCTAGGCCCAATATACCCTATCCATGGTTCTGGGAGCCCGCGTCCACCTTCGTCTACGTCCCCCCTTCCTATGCCTACGTTACCGCAGCTCCCCTCACAAGCACAAGATGAAGGGAAAATGTCCGTTGCCATTGATTTCGGTACGTTTTCATCTAACAATCGCACTTTCCTTGTTCTAAGTGCCTGTAGGTACCACTTTCTCAGGTGTCGTAAGTAGTTCTACCGGCTGTGAGGCAACTGTTGCTGATCGTCCACGTGCCCAAGGCTTACGGTTCTTCGCGCATTGACGGTGGAAAGGTGCAACAAATTTTGAATTGGCCGGGATCTTTTGAAACTTTCAGAAAAGTATGTGTAGTACCGACAAATGTCTTCCCGTCGCGGTCTACTAATCTCTGAGGTTATAGATCCCTACGTGTTTGCTTTATGACGAGTACGGTCAAGTCTTAGCATGGGGACTTGAAGCCAAGAATGCTAGCCCTATGTCAGGAACTATCAGATGTGAATGGTTCAAGTTGTTTCTTGAGCCTCAAGCTCTGCGCGACGAGTCAACGATCGACCCTCGTCTACCTCGCTTACCAGTAAGTAAGTTTATCCTATGTCTCCTCAAATTTTTCAAACCACGCGTCTGCAGCCAGGGAAGAGAGCTCTTGATTTGATCATCGACTTCCTTAGCTGCCTATGGGAGTACGCCAAAGACCAGATTACGAGAGAAATAGGTGTTGTAGCGGATTTAAGTACGTAACATCGTTTACATCCCTGTAGTTGTGCTAAAGGTACCCTTGTTCTTTTAAGATTCTGCTGACGTTTGGCTAACGGTTCCTGCTGCATGGGATGCAAAGGGTTGCGATATAATGAGGGACGCTGCAATTACGGCTGGCCTCGTCCAGAGCGCCAAGGCTGGTGATAATTGGAGGGATCGTCTTCACATTATCACAGAACCTGAGGCAGCCGCCGTCCACTGTGCCTTCCTCACGGATGTTCATCGCTTGAGACCATCTCAGAATTTTATGATCGCGGATGCTGGAGGTGGTACTTGCGATCTCGCGGTATGATAATTTCATCTTTATAGGAAACACTATCGCTAAATCGACTTTGTAGGTCTACAAGGTAGGTTGCAGGTTCCATTCGTCGGCCCTATAGATGTTGATACCGTCTTAAAAATAGATCATTGGTCAAATGGCAAACTTAGAAATAGCTGAAATGTGTGCCAGATCTGGTGCCAACTGTGGAAGTCTTTTCCTGGACCTAAGATTCCGGGAATTGGTCAAAGTAGGACTCAAAAGCTCTTCCTGGTTTCCCCCAATTCATTACATCCATGCTAATTATAGACTCTGCTTGCCGACCATCCAGCACACCTTGATCCAGCTTCTCTAGCTTCCTTCAGTGAGTTACTCATATACCATTTTCATCGTTAATCTGCTGATCGAAACCAGTGCATTCATTTAGTGAAACTGACAAGCTGACATACAACGGTCTCAATGATGACAGTACGTGTGAAAGATAGTTGGCCACTTTCGGATAATCATTGGAAGATCTTCAGCCAATATGTTCCATTTTACCTGTTTTAACGTGGAAGATCCTCACGATCCATCTGTCGGGCTGATAGATGGACAGCTTTGCATCCCTGGGAATCTCCTGCGTGAGAAGGTTTTCGATCCAGTAGTAAGCCAGGTGGGCTGTTGTTCTCACGTAGCCCCCTATCCTGTACTCATCAGACACACCTACAACCTTAGGTTCTGAATCTGATTGAGGAGCAAATCAAGCGGGTTGATCAACCAATACAAGCGCTGCTCCTGGTTGGAGGATTTGCTGGTAGTGAATATCTCAAGGATTGTGTTGAGGTCAGTATAGCCAGCTTTTTCTATGGTCTTACCTGATCCCGTCATTTAGGCCCAGTTCAACTTGCGGATCAAACTCATTGCAAGACCACCAGACGCAGACACCGCCACGCTCCGCGGTGCAGCGAGGTATGGTTTAGCTAGGAGACAGCTTGTGTCTTCTGTTATATCCCCTCGCTCTTATGTTATGAAGGTTCATCGTTTCGCCTTTTATAGTTGCGGGTTGTGTGACGCTTTGCATGTCAGGTCAAACTACCAGCAGAGCAAGAGGACTGGCAGAAACGGCCCGCGTATATCAGAAACAACGATGCTGGGGTCGCAATATGCGAAAATAGGCAAGTCTGAAACACGCCTTTGGAGATGAAATCTGACCGGCGGCTTGGCTCCTAAGGTTGCAATACCTTGTCGTGAAAGGTGCGATTCTCCGGAAAGGGTACGTGAACCGGCATAATTTAGACACCGCTTCTCAACCCATGTTAGGCAAAGGCTGACGACCAAATTCTGGTGAGTTACCGGGCCGTGATACCGTAAGAATCTCACTCATCATGATGCAGCAAGTTCTCGCAGAGCGCTCGAGGTGGGACGCACGCCACCATTTGGAGTGAATAACAATTGATTGATTGATTAATTTCAGACAGCACGTTTGTAGCAACATTGTTTACGAGTGATTCTGAGAGGGTTCTGCGATACACAGACGAAGGGGAACTCATCGAACTCTGCAAGTGGACTGTAGATCTTTCGACTTTGCCTACTTTCCAACAAAATGCAGCTTTACCGCAGGGGCATGGTTTCTATACAGGTAACGTGGTGTGAACTCTGTGGCAAAATGTTTTTTTTTCATTGATTGCGCAAAGAGTTTGAACTGGGCCTCGAACTGGACAGTGCCGAAGTACGAGGAATATTGCTTTACAACAACCAGGAATGGGGAAGGTAAGTTCCGTGCCATGCTGTTGTTCATGATCGGTAAACGCACTGTATTTAGGGTTGCATTTGATTTTATCAATTCTTAGCCAACGGATGGGGTCATATAGTTTGTGATAAATAGGATACTTGAACATACCATCAGACGATAATACCACGGCAGTTGACGAGAACAGGTGAACGGTAAATGCCGAATCCTAGGCCAAAGTTGATCGAACCCCCATGTTGCTCACTGTCTTTTTCCTCCCTCTATGAGGTTACCTCCCCCGTCGAAACAATAGCGTATCTGCCCCCCCCTGATCTCTCCTGTCAACTATCATGAAACTTGGTTGCTTTGGCTCACCGGAGACTCGGATCAGGCTGAATGATTATGAATAACGTGCTGGTTGCGCATCGATCTCATTCCCTACAGCGGCTCCGGTGCCCCGGAGGCCGTTTCCAATGGACTTCTAACATTCTAGTCTCAGCATGGCTAAATTTAGATAAGCAGTAAGTAACCCCAATATGATCTTGAGTGGTTTGATGTTCAAGTTCGCTTCTTGCATGAACTTCGTTCCTAGCCATCTCACATATGGATACCATCCTGTGGCTTATCGGAGTTATCCTTCTATACCCTACCGAGTTTGGCCTCATCGGCGTTTCCGGTTATTCAGAGATGGTCACACTCTGTCACGACTGGCTAGGCGTCGAACAGATCCGTCAGGGCGCATACACCTATAAGAGCTTTTGAAAAAGTGGAAAAAAGGTAAAGGCGTATCACCATTCATGGCCTCTCAGCTTACTCTCAATCCTAGTGAGATCCCCTCGAAAGATCTCTACAACATCCTCAAACCCATCACCGTTGGCCCGTCCGCGCCGCGGGCCCGGTTCTCCAACTGGGCACAAACCTATCACTGTGTACCTCTCGTCGTCTTTGAGCCAGAGACAGAATACCAATGTGAGCTCATACTGGAATTAGCGCGACGCGAGGGTAAGAAGGTCAAGGCGGTCGGGATCGGCCACAGCCCCAGCGACCTTGCCTGCACCACTGAGTTCATGCTACGGACCGAGAAGCTGAACAAAGTCATAGATGTGCGTGTCATTTACCTATGTCAATGCAGCTGGGAGAAAGTTCAGATTGGTCTTTATTTCAGATCAACTCCGAAAAAGGATACTTTACGGCCCAGGGTGGAATTACTTTGAGCAAGCTTCATGAAGAACTCGCGAGGCATAATCTTGCTATGATCTGCATAGGATCTATATCGGATCAAACGCTGGCAGGGGTTGTAACCACGGCGTCGCATGGCTCTGGAATCCATTTCGGAGTTATGTCAACGCAAGTAATGGCTGTGACCCTACTTCTCTCTGATGGCTCCCGTACTACCTGTTCCAGAACTGAACACCCTGATCTGTTTTTGGCCACTATATGTGGTTTGGGCGCGACCGGAATCATTCTCACTGTGCAAATGGAAGTGGAACCCGCGTTTCGCTTAAAGGAGATTCAAGAATCCGTTCCCTTCGATGCCGTGATAAATGAATTTGACTGTTTGACGACCTCGGCTCAACATGTACGATATTGGTGGTATCCAAGTTCGGACGTGGTTCGTTGCTACTACGCTAACCGCACTCGAGAGGTAGGCTCGACCTTTACCCAGCGACGATCATGTCTCATAATTTCATACCAGCCAAAAACATCCGCAGTGCCTGGGTGGCGAACATTCTTTGTGGATCACATAATACAACTACTTCTGTTCCTGGGGCGCTTCCTTTCATCCCTTAATGCCCTAGCAGCCTCTCTTACGTGCTGGTTTACTCAAGGCAGGGTTATCTGTATAGACGACTCTTATCGTTTATTTAACCTCGATGTCAAGGTGCCGATCTCTGCTGATGTCTTATGATAGGCACTTACCGGTGTTAGTTATCACATTACACGTCAGAATGGGCTATACCGTATGAAAACTCGACAGCCTGCCTTCGTGAGCTAGATTGCTGGCTAAAGCAGGAGCACATGGATCCCCATGGTCTGAGGCCTCATTTTCCCATAGAAATTCGATTCACGAGCGCAGACGACATATGGCTGAGCCCCAGCCATGGTCGGCGAACCTGCTGGATAGGTATTCTCCAGTACAGGTGAATTGGTCTTTATCTCTATCATATTGGCTTTTTCACATGTTTTCTTAGACCTTATGGATACAACGTGCCTTATCGCGAGTATTTCCGACGCTTCGAGGCGATAGTGACGAGGTACCAAGGAAGGCCACACTGGGCGAAGGCGCACAGTCTCCAACCAGTCGAACTGCGAAAACTCTATCCGAAATTCGACAATTTCGTGCGACTCATTGAAAAAATAGATCCGCAAGGTATATTCCGTAATGAGTACATCGAACGACACATTTTTGGAAAACCTGTCAGCGAGCGAGCCTTCATGTTGCGGCATTGATGGGCTGCATTCTGCTTAATCAAATCACTCCAATGCTGCAAATCCTAACGTCACTTACTAAAGGGTACTACAACCCTAATTGTTCCTTTATAGACTGACGGACAATTCGTTCGTATTCCTGCTTATTCTCTCGGTATAACTTGCAACAGTCGATATTCGCACCGCTCTCTAGATTAGGTTCTACTTATTTTGTTAGCAATAAGAATTTACTCCTTGGCTATAGCATACCGGCAAGCATCGAGATGACACTTAGAATGACCTTCTCCACGCTTTGCACAGGGCTCCACCTCTCTGACGCTAGTTCATACATGGTTGGATCATCCCCTGGTGCATGTAAGATTGATATGCAAACGGTGCCATCTGGGTACACTGCCATGGTCTCGTTACTCTGGATGTACGCAAGAAGCCGACACGACATCCGAACAAACCATTTGGATGAAATAAGGGCGGTTCAAACTTCATCTTGAAAGGAGATAGTGGATAGTCAGGTGGCTTAGACACCAAGATCCGTGTTACAAAATATCTTCAATCTATGCGCAGGTGACTTACGAACGTCAGCTTGGCGGCAAACACGCCTCCTTCCTGAGAACATAGTAATTGTTAATCAGTTTGATGTATTAATCACATGGCCTGATGGGGCAGACGTACAAACGGCGTGTCTTGAGGACCAGAGATGAGCGCTTCCCAGGTAAAAAAATCGGATTCGGAGATTGGACCTGTTAATGATCAAGGCGCACACGTTTAGATGCGCAGGCTATACCATCGAAAAAAGGGCCCTCAACCTGCCGTAAACATCCCATCAGGTGCACCTGTTCAGACAATAAGCATAAACCAAGCTAGCTAGCGAGGCCGGATGTGCGGGTTACCTCCCGAAGTTAGCTGCCTATACTCCGTCATCAAGCGTCGGAGTGCAGTAGCATTTGACGAACTTTTGGAGTTCATTTAATCTACCGAGTTATTGTGCTTGACCTAAAAGCAGGGGGGGGGGAGGGGCGCAAGCGATACGTGAGAAACACGAGCAGGGAGCAGGGTGTGTACGTCAGCTTGCATGGCTGGGTTGCCAAGTCCGCCTCACACGGACCGTTATTAATTATTCCCCAGAATAGAAGGTGTGAAGGCCGAGGAACGCTCAGTGTGACAGCTTTGAACACAACCTAAGATTCATCTCGCGTGATGTCGGAATGCTCCTATGACTGTGATACTCCCATCAAATCGCACAGCTGACACGCAACGGTGCAGCGTCGATGCATGCTATTATTACATATACCGCTGGCGCGGGCCGTACTGCCGTGACATTACGTCGAACATGATACCATGTAGAGAATGTATTTAGGCGTCATCAAGGACCAGACGAGGCACAATATTCATAGCCATCAGCTGGGGGCGATATCAACGTGATGCCAGCCTGAGAATATCTAGATATCGGCCTACCTCCTGGAATAGAAGCTTAGCTGCGTACGGTATCGTCAACTGCGCCACGTTTTTGGAGCTTTTGCAATAGGGGCACCACCCATTGTACCCCATGAGGCCGCAGTCTTGACAGGCATTTACTTCAAATTTGTCGGACGATATCATGAGCCGTTCGAGGAGTAATTGTGTTGCACCATAGCCGATTAAACAATCGCGTTCCATTTCTCCCAGGCGCAGACCTCCTTCACGGGATCTTCCCTCCGTAGGTTGCCGTGTCAGGGTAGCACGTGGTCCCCTGGGTCGCGTAAGTATCCCGGAGCTTACATGACAGAACTACTTGCCTCGCCCTCGCGTGCATTTTGTCTAGCACCATATGTTCTATGTGAAATGCGTAAACTGTTGGACTATCGGTCAAACATACGCTGCCTCACTTAGTTTCTGGGTTGCGATTACCGTTAGAGAATGGCTGTATGCGGAGACCTCATAGGACTTACCTGATAATAGATAGGCCCGAAGTAGACATATGCTTCCAATGGCTCCCCGGTTATACCGCTAGTCAACATATCCTTCCCAGCGTAGCTGAATCCGTGTTCAACGAGAATTCGGCTCATATCCTCGACCTAATGACCCCGACACCTTTAGATAACAAGTGACACCCTGAGTATTTGATTATCATACCTTTGATCCGCCGAAGGCGGTACCATACTGGAGCTTCCCGCACAGAACACCTGCCTTTCAGAGGGAGATGAGCATTCCCAGGTACAAATGACAAAGGAACGGACCTTGCCCGCTAGTAGTTCAATCATTTTACCAACTGTCATTCGAGACGGGAAGCCGTGTGGATTCATGATGGTATCTGAAATGTGATGAGATATCTGCGTACTTCCCAGAGTTGCACTGGATATACCTGGAACTATCCCCTGATCGTTGAACGGGAGGTCTTCTTGGTTTACGATCAGTCCGCAAACACCCTTCTGCCCGTGCCGCGATGAAAACTTATCCCCAAGTTCGGGCCTTCGTGTTTGACGGATGAGCACTTTTATTAAGGTTTGGTCGTTCTCAGTATCACTAATCATCACTTTGTCAATGTATCCCGCAACTGGGCTCTTGTAAGTCAAAGGCGCATTTTTGTATGGCACTGAGGCTGCCTGGCCGGTGAAAGTATTATCCGTCGCATTTGTCGGCGATTGTTTGTTGGCGTAGACATCCCCAGGGTCAACGCGCTCACCCACGCCAGCCAACCCGTCCATCTGGATAATATCATATTTTTTAGCGACCTGGCCAGCCTCGTCGAGAGGGGCATCAGCGAGGCGATCAAATCTATTTTCCATTTGCCATTAATGAGCATACAGAGGTTAATTGTTCGGAAACTTACGTGCCGTTGGGGTACTTGCGGATAAGAGTGGCATTTTTCCTTAAAACCTGGCATCTTCCGTACCCTCTGTCAAGACTAGCCTACGAACAAAATCAGAAAGTTCCCAAAATAATAATAAAGATTCAGAGTAAACCTTGTTTAAGATCAGCGCATCTTCTATGTCGTAACCGGAGTAACTCATGATGGCCACGGTTGCGTTTTGGCCGGCGGGTAACTTGTCGTAGCCGATCAGTTCGATCGTCTTGGTCTTGACCATAGGCTGTTGGGGATACACGGATAAATATAGGAGAGTATCAATCCGATTTAGTTGATTGTAACCGATAGCGCCTATGGCTTGTTTCCCCATGGCGCATTGATATGTATTCCTTGGGGATTGGTTATGGTGCGGATAAGGAATGAGACCGGCAACCGCGCCCAAGATTGTAAAGGGCTCAATCTCGAGATGAGTCGTGTTTGGCGTGATGTCCGGTTCATACAAGGCAATCAGGGTGTCGTTTTCTTCATTGACATCTAGATACTCGACCAAGCCGTGACGTAAGAAGTCGTCAAATGTAGCAGCGCCTTCCTTGAGCTCCTGGATCCTAGATCAGGGAGAGGGAAAAGTTTTCGAAGCATGAAAAACGTGCCGCAATGTGTTCTGCAGTTACTTTAGGTTTCCCATCCTCTACTATAATCAAGGGTCTGCATATACGACCCCCATCACTGGCGATGTGGACGGTGCAATGATGGTGATTGATATATATGCTGACGAATTCGCTGATACGACGGGCCCTCCGGAGCCTTCGGAACTGGGAAACGAAACGACCCGGCGTTTGTGTGATTCCGATGATCATGCCATTGATGTTAACAACGAAAGTACCAGGTCCGTATATTTCTGTCCCCGTTACAAGGCTTATGTCTGGCCGTGGACCCTCGTTAGGCTTCAAGGCACAGACCAAAAAATGCCCACCTTCGATTCCTAGCATGAATGCGACACGAATTATAGATTCCTCATCAACGTCCGTGGTGATGTGTGTCATAAGCGCAAGATTCTTGACCAATCCACAGGCTTCCCCTTCAGGTGTGTCACTAGGACATATCACCCCCCATTGACTTGGTTGCAGAGCACGAGGTCCGCTAACCTTACGAGTTTTTTCGAATTGGGAGGATATCCGTGTCATCATACCAAGGGCAGATATAAAACTCAAGCGACTCAGGACATGTGTAACTCCTGCTCGTTCCATCTTGAAACGCTTCAATGACCAGTTTCCCGTAGATATAGCACGAACGAAACCCGCAGTAAGGTGATCTCCTTGGAATTGCATTGTATTGAAGGCGTCGAATTCTGAGGTTCTGGATGGCTTTTTCAAGACCTTGTCTATGGCAGTTTTTAAATTAGAGTTGTAGGTCTTGAATAAGTCTTCGAATAACAGGGCAAGGAGTTGACCCGCACTGAAAAGGTAGTTAGGTCTACCTCCTAAAGATGAAGCGGACACTCACAGCTCAAGTCGTTTATTCCCAACGTAATCTCTGTCATCGACCATCTTCTCATCATTCATGGCCATGAGAACACGCCGCGTCATTGTGGCTACAAAGATCGCCTTCGGACGAAAGTCAAGACCCTTAATTGGTACATGTGCCAGGACGATCGTTGCCAGGGCCTCAAGTGCCTCCTCCCATGCTGGCCGTCGGGGACCCATAACCCGACGATTAACTTTGACGCGACTGCCGATATATTCTAGAGCTTGGTGTCGAGTGAATATTCCAAGCTTCGCGGCCTCCTCCAAATTTGCTGAAAATGCGATTCTGTATTCTTCATCGTCTCCAGTGGTCAAGAGCAAAATCTCTTTATCAGACTGTATGCCGAGAGCTTTGAGTGCGATTACTATTGGCACGTCTTCATGAATGGAATTATGTCGTAGATATATCTTCCCTTTCTTCGTTGCTACATACGTCTTCGACTTTAAACCTCCATGAGTTGACCTACACAATCACACATTTGTTGCATGTCGAAGTGCGAGAACAAGACGCACGATGTACAGGATGCTTGAACAATCCCCTTTACATTATCTCTCTCGACGATAATTCGATTTTTGCTCAGCTGTTCCTGAACCAAGATTACTTTTTCTGTCCCCTTAACCACAAAGTACCCGCCCGGATCTAGAGGGCATTCGGTCATGCGGGCTAGTTCCGCATCGGATTTCCCGGTCAAGACACATTTGTTGCTCCTCAACATAACTGGTAATCTCCCGATATTAACGTTTCGTTGGACGATATTCTTTCCGCGAGTGTATTGGATAGTTACAACGATGGGTGCACTATAGGTAATGTCGCGTAAACGGCATTCATGGGGTGTAACTCTTTTGTTCACGGAATCCACCTCGTTTCTATCGGGAAAGCCAACGTTGATGTCGATGTATTTCAACCAAAAGCGTGGGTCAACGTCAGAGGTAACCTTGTTATTTGCTTTGACGATATTTTTGATATCCACATCGACAAAATAATTAAACGAGTCAATGTGTTGCTTCACAAGGCCTTTGACTTTGAGGAACGCAGGGAGGAGCAACCATTTGTCCTAGACGAAAAAACATTCAAGTTTTTACTTCTGAAGAACGTAACGCCTACCTCAATGCGTTTTATTGGGTCCGTCAGACCTAGTCCGTGCCATGTTTGTCGATCAGCCTGGTCCCATCCCAGGTTGGTCTGATCTTCCATGCGAGAGCGAATTGGAGGCAAATCAAGAGTAGGCGAGCCTCACGTGGTGCGATTAGATAAGCAATATCGAAATATGACCCTAGACATACTGTGCGGGTTAGTCCCGGATAGACTTACCATCAATGACATGAATGACATCTTAAAGGACATGTATCCAACGAATATTTGCAGTTTTTGTCGTGCAGAAACCGCCATCGAAAGGAAATCTACGCCATTCCTTTGTGCCTTGAACATCACGTGGCGCAAAGCAGGCCATAAAAGGGTGTGACAGGAAGTCCTCCCAAACCCCGAGATACATCACAATCGTAACCCTAATCTTACCCTCATGTCCAAACCATCGACGCCGAGTCAGGCGAACCACTCAGCATCTAACACTCTCCTTCTTAGGAGACAGTTACTGGAACTCACGAAACATCCGGTCGCAGGCTTCTCAGCAGGTACTAAGCTGTGATCTTCTGTGCCAATATCTCGTCCCGATCCCATTTGTACATAGGTCTAGTCGACGAGAACAACTTGTACGAATGGGATATCTTGATCATTGGGTAGGTTTAGCTTCTACGTCCTCTTTCACTGGGTAGCTCTGATGTCTCGTTATCCAAGTCCGCCCGACACATTATAGTGCGTTTCATCGGCTAGTTATATTCACCTCTTCCTGAGATCGGTGGCTAGCGAAGGAGGATTTTTCAAGGCTCGTTTGTCGTTCCCTCCTGAGTTCCCTCTCCAGCCCCCAAAGATGCGCTTTATAACCCCCATGTGGCACCCAAACAGTATCATCCTGCTTCAGTTCCTATCACATCCACGTGCTAACATTATATCCAGTCTATTCTGATGGTTTAGTTTGCATTTCGATCCTGGTATCTGCTTTCTTTCAAGTGTTCTTAGGTATAAATCTGACTTTCTGCAGCACGCACCAGGAGACGACCAGTACGGTTATGAAGACGCAGGAGAGAGATGGATGCCAGTTCACACCGTCGAGTCAATCGTGTGTGACCATGTTAAATCAAACCCGACGCTTTTTGACCCTATCGCAGCTCCTGAGTGTGATCTCACTACTTTCTTCGGAGAAACCAAACCTGGACAGTCCCGCAAATGTTGATGCTGCGAAAGAGGTCCGGACAGATTTTGAAGGTATGCACTCCCGACACTGTGAGACCGCCATCTCACTGTCGTCCGTTAGCCTACAAGAAGAAGGTTCGACGGTTGGTTCGTAGGAGTGCTGAGGAAGCATTCGATTGAAGTAGTTGATATTCGTCACCCTCTTTGGATTAGCCGCATCGTACCCCCTATCGAGTTGTTGTCTGTGCACAAGTAATCTGTTTCCGTGTTCACACGTTAGCGCACAAGTCAACTGTCTGTGACTCGATGTGACGTATTCACTTAAACCACAACCATCCCGGCCAAAAACTAACGGTCATGTCTACTAGCAAGGCTCATGACGAAGGTTCGTTGCTCAGTTCCTTTCGGGACAATGCGCTAAATTGGGGTTCCACAGGCAAGGAGCTCACCGATTCGGATTCCGACTTCAAGCCTGGCCCTTACCTATACAACGCCAAAAAAGGAAGGGGAGGTTCTCCAACGCATAGAGGTGGTCGGCTAGGTAGACGAGAACTTCTTGGTCTTGAGAAAAATCGCAAAGATAGAAAACGACGTAGGGTTATATTCAATAATATATGCGTCAACTCTCACCGCCCAGGCGAGTAGTTCACCGTCGGAAAGATGCTCACGGTCCAAACCCGCTTCTCAAATACTTTGGTAAGATAGTCCTGAGATCTAAGTGAGAGGTTACGAGTAAGCTCGTGGAATTCACAGAGCACGAGCTTGATCTGCATTCAGCCTCTGAAGAGGAATCTAGTTCAAACATAAAGGATGACAGCGGTGATGATACGGAGGGTAGTCGATATGATTCAGATGATGAAGAGAGACCTTTTGTGTCAAAAACCATGATAGAGTTCATGCGACCACGGGCTCCCTCTCCCGCTAGCAAGTCTGATAAGTCGCAACAGCTCAAGAAAGGCGTGTTAGCTCCTGGGGATGATTCGATGACAGGTGAATAGATCCCGTCAGCGCCATTAGTAACGGTATTCATCCAGGGTAACTTCAAGAATCTGATTCTGAAGATGAGACTAGTCTCAAGAGGACGCATAAAGCAAGCGATCATGACAGGCCAAAGAAGAGGCCAAGAAACAAAGCAAGTTGCGTAGATAGGATGAACCACCTCACATCGCATTTACAAGTCCATAAGGTAATAACAGCTCAGAAACAGAATCTGATACGAGTGGCGCGAACATGGGGTTAAATACCGGTCAAGTAGACCATGAGTCCATCAGTGGTAGCGGTTCTGATAGAGTCCCAGATTCTCCAAGATCAAAGGGTCCTCGAAGCAGCAGCAAAACCGAGTCGGAATCGGAAACTGAACCGCCGGCTGACCACGTATGCATCTGAGTTTCCACAAATTTTTACTGACCCCGCGTTCCAAAGAGATCGGAACCGAGACCAGGCTTCCCTCTTGCTCCGGACCAAACGCCTTTGGGGCCATTGGTGCTAGACGCTGAACAGAAATGTGCCGTTCCTGGTGCGATAAACACGTATCTTCGTGAGTATCAGCGGGATGGTGTCCGCTTTTTCTGGAGGCAGTTCAAGGAAGGGCGTGGTGGTTTACTGGGCGACGACATGGGTTTGGCAAGTCCGCGATCCCTTGTTTGTGCGAAAAAACGTTCTTACCATGCATTCGTAGGGTGAGTGACAAGATGCGGCAAGGAAGATACATCACAACTCCTGCGCAGGTAAAACCATACAGGTTATTTCGTTCCTTTCGGCTATTATGCGGAAGAATGGGACTATCGCTGATAAGGATCAGCGCCGTAAGCACGTGTCCGAACTACAGGATAGCGAGGCATGGAAGAAACGCAGGCAGTTACCGCCTGCCGATGCGGTATGGCCAACCTGTTTGATAATCGCACCCAGCACGGTCGTGCATAACTGGGAAAGAGAGTTCGACATAGTCAGTTATCTCATCCGCAACTCGCGGTTAACCATTAACCCTTGATGACCCCCCTTAGTGGGGTTATTTCGAGGTTGGCCTCTACATCGGAAATCCAAAGGAGCGTGAACCGGTGATAAATGATTTCAAGTTAGGTCGCCTAGATGTCGGTAAGTGACGTCACAGGGGTCCGGCGATAGCTCTCATGTCCAATCTTCTCAGTCTTGACGACATTTGATATTGCGAGAAAGGATATCGACATTCTGGATAACCTTGCCTGGTCCTGCATTATCGTAGATGAGGTACACCGCGTAAAGAATGAGGCAGCTAAGATAACACAAGCTTATCATCAATTCAAATGTCTCCGACGGTTCGGTTTGACCGGGACAGCCATTCAGAATTCCTACAAGGAGATGTGGACCATTTTGGACTGGACCAACCCGGGCCATCTCGGCAGCTCTAGGCAATGGCAAGGGTTTGTAGTTAAACCCCTGGTAGCTGGACAATCTGCATCCGCTACAGACGAAGAAAGAATTAAAGGACTTGTAAGTAACATCAACTGATTTCGTCACTGTGGGTACCTTACCCGCGCCAAGGCAGTGGCCCGTACCTTGCGAGATGAGCTTCTCCCGCGGTTTTTT
>AYNK01001614.1:0-11313 GCA_000497225.1 Amanita jacksonii TRTC168611 | reverse complement strand
ATGCGATAACATCCATCGCTGCCGAACCATCGCTAGCATTATCTACAGTTGATGTTCTTATAACCTGGGTCGCATTCCATCTGGAAATTCTCAGGAGGCTTGGTGGAAGAGGCTGCCGGCCCGTCTGGGGCCCACGATAGGTGCATTGCTTGCACCGGAAATGATACTTATATTGGCAGCGGGACAGTGGTTAAACATTTGTAGGGATCTAGTAGGAAGACTCGGTGAGCATATATTAATCATATGGTATTTTCTCTTACAATGCACCCCCTTGACTCCTAGAGAAATATCAAACATGCGAATGGACCGAGACACATGCTATGTTGGCGGATATGAATGGCCTTGAACTAGTAGAATAAAAGGTCAATCGAAAAGAAGTGAAGGAACTCATTTCGCTTCCTCCTGGTATTGATGAATCGATGCCATCAAGGGAGCAGATCAATGATAAAAGCAAGGGTGATGACATTGCGAAGGCATTCGTACTCATCCAAACACTCTGGTTTGCGATACAGGCGGCTCACCGAGTCAGCAAGGGCCTGGATGTAACAGAACTGGAGCTTACTACTCTTGGACATGTTGTGCTCAGTGTTCACCTTCTTCTTTTGGTGGAACAAGCCGTCAAATGTGCGGTTTCCAATCGAGGTACGTGCGACACAGAACAACAACAACGAGTAGGATGTACAAACCGCACCCGCAAATGCGGCCGAGCAGGGTGCTCCATCTGGAGCTGCAAGCGCCGAGGACAAGGAGGACGTACCATCGGTAGCTCCGGGTGAAATAGAACTGAAGGCCCGACTGTCACTTTGCGTACGGATATGTGTTTTCAGCTATGCTACAGGGTTCCGTTGGGTTGCTTCGTCATGATTGGTTTATTCGGGGCGGTGCATTGCCTTGCGTGGAATTCGACTTTCCCAACGCGCAAGGAGCAGATTCTGTGGAGGGTCTGTGCTCTGATAGTCACTGCCGTACCTGGCATCGTCGGCGCCCTTATACCACAAATACCCTAAGATTCTCTCGCGATTGTAGCTACCGTACTGATCGGCCTTTTCTACCCAGCTTACGCAACCTATGTACTACATATGTCAACGACAGCGATTGTTTTTCTTCCAAGTACCTGCGCTGACTCGGTATTAAAACCAGTAACTTGCCAATGGAACGCTTTACTTACCTATAACATGCGCTGGTCCCTTCAAACCTAAACCCGCTTTGTCCAGTATGAGGATACTTTCACCGATGCTGCAATCCTAGGTATTCAGAGGTTGCATTCTTACCATAACTGACTTTGGCGCAATGGTCAAGCTCAAGAGGAACGTGGTGCCGTGTGAATCCTGGACGGCTTTACCCCTTCCGTCCAACTCTCCATTTCCCAACTAACCCCTGCTCCAACGGCCGGTCGATGGTGAACATTGCCCCCTCTGAGACTTCAACGCGTCTCTCCAGGTCAACAACGCGGTCGTCGGCGTCTAACACCTTGTTGAGTGTCGGGAACGCGTCGACTCCGTCTGGCAAGCCCCGCTCGTTGTCCACCGTGTCGACCACCACTTCTAATGCCGATACCAGTACCCTCGAGAGCGGGAGTGATACAATCCGTGTGCGGTCTCTCACGCAGAGTCCTACAAAGTTCTCACTCTCGACCAACATTGTCGATTCCATCCTCTCGACGACGGCATCGGGCGGGACACCTTCCAACGGTGTTCCCGTCCCTGTTCCAGTTCTCAACTCTAATCCTAAAAGGCAGAGCATGAGTTTATCTGGTTCTGGAATTGGGGGACCCAATCCGGCCCCAGGCTCGGGTAATCCAATCAGGAAAAGGCTATCGGCTCCTCCTGTCAGTTTTCCCCGAAAATTGGACGTGACGACCGTGTCAACGTTGAGTACGGCAAGCACGGCGTCTAATGTGACAACAAAGACGACGGGGAGCAAGACCAGCACTAAGAATGCTGCGTCTCGTAGTGGCACATCTACTGCTGCCACCCCTACTCGTACAAAGTCGCTGCCTATGTCCGCCCCCGGCCTAAGCAAGTCATCACACCACCTAACACCGCACAAGTCGAAAACAACGCCCGTTCCTGTGCCGACCATTCAGAAGAATTCGTCCTCCCCCACAACGCCCGGTATACAGGCTTCGATCGTACCCGCCCCGTCCCCGTCGCCTGTTGAACGGAAGCATGTAATGAACGGAACCCCTAATAGCAAGGAACGGGAGAAAGACCGAGCAAGGCGGATTATGGGCATCGCTCAGATTCATGCCCACCTTCAACAAACGCCTTCGCGGCAGCGCATCGTCGCCGGCGAACCGGCGTCACCTTTGCTGGGGAAGAGTGTATCTGGTTTGGATGGGAATGATTCAAATCCCGATCAAGTGAAAGGAGGAGGTCATGGGACTCCGAAGTATAACACCAGTACACCACCTAGAACTCCTGGCGGTGTAAGTGGGTTGACGCCTCGGTCGAGGAAAGTAACTCCGGGGTCATCCAAAACTCACATCTCCCAAAATGCAAGCCATAAAAAAGAAGTAGCGCATAGGCAAATAGAGTCTCCCCAAGATGCCGTGTCCTTATTTGGCGAAACTGGCTCTGGACGCCGAACGTTTAGTATGTTCACATCTGGTAGCGTCGGTGACCAATCCCACCTCTCTATTTTTGAAGAAGACGAAGACAACTATATCCTTGATATCGCCACCGATACGAATGATGGTGAGGTTGACGAAGAAATGGACGGTGCACTTTCATCTGTTTTGGCACTCCATACGAAGAAAATTTTGCATTACAAACGGTTATTGGAGAAGGCGCAAGCATCGACAGCGGCGCAGTTGCATGCTATGCAAGCCGAGGTGAGAGTATTGAGAGAGAGAGATAGGGAGTTGCAAAAGATGGGTGGTGGCTATTCTAGCCTAGGGAGAAGTGTTTTCGGGTACCTTGGTGTAGGTGCAAGTCCAGATGGGAGATGCGTCTGTGGTGGCAAACGGAGAAAGGGGTACTGGGCTGGCTACCGGGATGATGAAGACGGCGAAGACGAAGATGTAAACGAGGAGGGGGATTTGCTGGTTAAAGCGCTCAAGGGAGATGGCAGGGGCGGCTTTAGCGAGAAAGAAGTTCGGAAAGCGCTGAAGGGCCTGAGCCGGGAAGATAGAATGAGATTGTAGGTGACATTTCCGGTCCTCTTCTTTAACGGCGTGTGCTAATGTAAAACGCAGAATTGCGATCATTCTGGATTGTAAGCGGTCAAAGTGAACTTATATGCGCGAAGAAACTGACTTGGCATATAGCTTGTCTACCTGGTGATATTCGTTTGCAAATTCTGCTGCTTGAGAAGTATGCTAAATCGACATATGACATTGTTGGCAACCTGGCTCCGGATCTGACGTGTAGGATCTTGAAGCATCTGACAGTGAAGGAGCTCTTGGGAATCGAAACGGCACGTTCTCGTTTTTTGCTCCCTGTTTCCCTTTTTTTAACTTATCAATCATTTTGGTAGGTATCGAAGAAGTGGAAAAAGATGGTTCATCATCCTGCGTTGTGGATGTATCACTGTCTACGAATTACGGCAAGGGACCCCTCTCCCGTCCAGGCGCCGGCCAAGCCAGAAGGATGGTACGTAAATCTCGCACCTTTGCCCCTTCTGCCCCTTACCTCTTTACTGTCGCCTAGGGAACCACTTTACCGTTCACTTCACCACCGCGAGGCCAACTTCCACTATGGTCTCCCCCAGTCGATCCGCTTTTTGCAAGGTCATACCAACTTTTGCACCACCCTCTTGCTACGTGGAAAACGCCTTATCAGTGGAAGTTATGACGAAACTATCAGATTCTGGGACGTGGAGACAGGCGAGTGCAAGAAGTGTTTACCAGTCAAGAAGCCGGTCAGTTGTGTCGACTTTTTGGCGGAGGAGGGTGAGCCTATTCCAGCATTTTTTCGACGAATCGGGAATTGACCAGTTGGCAGAGGTATTCGTGGTTGGATTCCACGATGTCGGACGCGTACATCTCTTTTCGTCTATCACGTTCACTCCGCTGCAACAACTTGCCGGGCACCTAAACGGTATAAGAGCCGTCGCACTGTCATCCAAGAATCTTGTATCGGCAGGTGCGGACAAGGCATTAGTGTGCTGGGATTGGCGTGCAGGAACGAAGATTGTCAGGTTCGGTCAGCAGACTACAATCAACATTGGGGTACAGATTATTGCGGGGGGGAGGGAGGGAGAAGGCGAAAGGGTGGTAAGCGTAACCATTGATGGGATCGTGAGGGTGTTTTCTATCAGTGAGCCGGCGTTTTTTTGAGTCCTGTCACGGCTGCTAATGCTGCGGGTAGAAAGGAGAGAGATGATTTCACAATTCAAACTTTCTGAGCTGGGAGGAAATGATCCCGTGTTGAATGCAAAGTTGTTCCATGTAGGCATGGCCCCCAATAATATGCTCCAGTAAGTTTTAGTCTTTCGTCGTGATTTTTATTACCACTGATTCTTTTTATAGGTGGTTTGCCGCAAAAGGTACACAAATGACAGTATGTCCCCCTCATGTGCAATTATTGAAGCTTCCTTAACACTTGGTCTACCAGTGCGCAACAAAATCTATCATTCTCCACCTTCAATGGCAAGAGGACGACGAAGACAAACTGACACCTACACCTACACCCACGACTATCACACCATCCGACGCGCAGGTGCCCCTGTCTGCCAGTCTGAATCTTGGTGCGAGTCGAACCCGTGCCCCCGCGCGCACGTCATCGGTTAGCGGCGCATCCGTCATTGGGAGCGCCACAGGCAGTACGAAGGGTAGATTGAGCCTTAGCATAAGTGTGGGACCCGGATCACGTATTTCAGGAACAGGACCCATCAGCGCGCCTCTAAGTCCGACATTGACCCGATCAGGAACGCCAGCCAGCTTGATGTCAGCCTCAATTAACGGTGGCCCAAATGGGTTCACAATGCTGTTTGGACGTGCAGCAATACTGACGGCACCACCAAAGCTGATCGCGGTAGTAGAAACTCCGGACGTAGCGGTTGGTGCTGTCGATCCGCGGAAGAGAAGGGTGGTAACTGCGACAAGATTTAGTTCGAGGACTGGTGCTGATCGGAGGGTAAGCGGAACTTATTGGGCTTTCATTCTGGATGGTCCTCATCAGGAAGTCAATAGATATTCTTGTCTACACACTTGGACAAGCACCCGAGCCCATTTGAGGTCGAGAGAGAAGTAGGTAACGAGTTGACAGTCAACTACCTCGCATCCAAGTCTGTCGATGTTAACACGAATGTGACCCCATTGACTGGCGCTTGGACATCCCTGATAGGTCCTGAGGAAAACGCAACAAGAGTCAAGGGTTTGTTAGGCCGATTACCGACTCGATTCCAGGGCTTGGCCACACCTGAAAAGAACCCGATGTCGATGCAGTTGAGTCACGAGGAGGTGGTCGTTGGGTGTGCCGATGGGACGATCTAGTAAGTATCGAACGATGAACGAATTCGTGTAATGTTAAATCCATGCTTTTACGTTCCAGCATCATGAGCTTTGTTGGACACGAGTACAAGAAGGAAAGGATAGTCGGAGAAAAACAGGAGGATGACGAGTAGTAAGAACGCAACTTTTCCGAAACATACGACACTTGCATTTTTCGTCGCCCGTGCTGGCACATGGGCTTTTGCATGCGCTCTCAATCAGCAACTATTCACTTTTGTTTTTGACTTCGTCATACATTAGCTTTCTTTATATAATAGAACGTGGTGAATAAATACCACGACCCAAGTTAGAAAGTCGAAACCTTTGATCCTTGTCTCTTAGGCCCATCTCCTTTTGTGCAGGCACTTTGGCTCCGTGTGTAACGGCTCGTCAATCTTATCTATCTCGTTATCTTATCTCGTCTTATTGTCTCACTGAAATGAATGACCCTCGAGGGCCATTCCCTTCTCTATTGTCTACACTACTACTTAACCAATGCATGTACTAGATAGAGAGCGAGAATCCTATTCTATTGAACACGCACATCGCAACTCAACGAAATTCGACAGACTCCTAGTGTTGACTCGACTTGCCGCTCACGCGCGTTCGCCGAGTTATCACACCATGGAACTAATATCGGTTCCCAGATGATGACGAGGTAGTATACCGGGGTCTAAGGTATATATGGAATAACAGTAATGAATACACAGAAATATGGCATTAGTCGATGTACTCGAGCTTCTTATGTTCTTCAAGGTAATTCCAGTTGTACGCCAAAGGCAAATACTTTGACGTACCCTCCCTCGCCTTTGGTTCGACGCCCACTGCCAGCTTCATGATGCGACCCCAGTAATATCTCATCGGCAAGTAAACCTTGTTTCCGCAAATCCCTCCCTGATCCATTTCGAGTCGCTTCTGGACCGTCCGGTGGACTAACGCTTTGCCTCTGTCAATTGGGATATATCTTCCCCACCACACGTTACACCTAGAGTTACGTTCAGCAGAGCCGCGCTGTCATCCTTTGATGCTTACACTTGTTCCCTGACCCGATTTTCTTGGTAAGACTTATAGAGCGTCGTAATATGTTCCAGGAACCACTGGAACCACCAAAACATGACGAGTTGAGCATAAGTCCATGTCCAAATCTCGTATGCATGGCGCGTAAGCCATCTCCTTTCAGTTTCGCGTCCCGGCGTAGGTTCACGCGGTTGAACTTTTTCGGATTTTGTTGTTGCTTTGAATTTGGCACTCTTGTCAGCGTATCTTTCAATGTCCTTGTAGTGGTCGCCTAGCTGGATACCCCGCTTTTTTGCCTCTTCTCCAAGGTCGTTAAAGTCGAATTTCAGGGAACTTCGAAGATACCTGAGGTCGAAGAGGATGTCAGTTTCGCACAAGATACACTCTTTGATCATCCATCGAAGCGGGATAAATGAGAGGTCGTTTGGATAACTCGTACAATAAGAGCCGCCCCCTACATCCGCGTGAGTTCCTAGAAGGCGCTCAGCCCCGAGTTCTCAAGGTCATGAAAGAATATTACCTGCAAACCAAACTTCCTTCACGTCTGCATGATCACGGTCAGGTGGTTCATATTCCCATTCATCGCGCTTCTCCTTTCTCTTGGGTTGGGGGATAAAATCCCCGGCCGGCGGAATAGGTATATCCACATCTAAGTCTTGCTCGCGTCTACCAGACATTTCGCTCCATACATTTGGGCGAAATGTACTACGAGGCTCGTCGAGCGCTAATGCATGCCGGAACGCTTTCACTGCATAGTTGACCGACGTGTAAGAATGTATGAGACTAACGGGAGAGATGGCATCCCTGGATAAAAGTTAAAAATCAGCGACACAGACGATTGGCCATTCCTACCAGACGCCGACAAAATCAACGGAAAGGGGTGGGTTCGTGATGTGGCTAGTGTTTTGGTGAGCCAAAGCAAACGTGAATAGGGAATCTACTAACGCAAATCTGGTCTTAAATTCATGGCCAAGTTTGAATCCCTGGTTCCGAGCTGTCCCATAAATGTTGAATGCCAGATCGACTTGTTGAATGTTCTCTTTCCGGAGAATTCCAACCTATATGCGTCTAAATTGCAGTTCACTAGCGACAAATTTGTTGATTATATACCTTGTATGTTATGCCTGCCAAAACCCTGGCCGTATGAGCTACGAATTGGATTTGATAAGGTACACATCGATTTTGGTGAAAAATGTACCACCGCTGGAAAACCCGAACAAGCAAATTTTGTCCCCTGGTCTAGAACGAGTATCAAAAATATGCTCACAGGAACACAAAGGCGCACCGCACTGATAATTCTGGACGAGGAATATATATCTGAGAGCAATCGGTTACAGTATTCGCTAATTGACTATTGTTTGGCTCTTACCCTCGCTTGACATCATCGTTCCAGTCCGTTAAAAAAGCTTGACCGAACGCGGACGCCAAGGTATTGATTGTGCGCTTGAAGAACTCATATTTTTTGCCGGTACTGATACCGGACTTGACATCCTGATGAGAGGAATAATACAAAGAATCTCCCAATACGCACCTGATAGTGCACAATTTGTTTCCCAGGATAATTGTTGTCTAGAGCTCGAAAGAAGCGGACAACGTTCGAATTCTAGGATGCCTGAACGACAGGGAAAAACGAAAAAGTATGCTAGACTTACTTCCTGAATAGAGGTCAATTCGCGCTGGAAAGAGGGTACAACAACGAAACATTACCTGTCCAAACTTGTTCCCCATCCCATCGAAGAGCAAGACCAAAACCCTCCCTGTTTTTCCCTTCTGACTGTCTCTCGCAGCTTCGTCATCTTGCGTTTTATTCCAACCTCGTTTTGCGTCGTCAGCTTCATCGGGTTTCAATTCGGCATCATGGGTAGGATACTGAGCTAACGCTGTCAAGATATTAGGTGGTGGGGACCTAAGCGACGTAGGAGAATTAATTTGGAATGGTTGAGAGCGCCGCGGCGGTAGCATACTTGGTTGTAAAAGTATGCGTCGTGCTTACAGTCTCGTTTTATAATTGAGCCGTACTTCTGGTTGTGCCCTGTTCCCTAAATCGCCTATCGCCACTCAGCCACGTTGTAGGGAGTCCGATCAAGGCTGAGAGGAGGCACGCTATATTCCTCCATTCTGGCTATACGCAGCGCGTTTACATTAATAACGTGAAGTTCAATGCACTCTGGCCATCACTTGGAACAGGGTAAGTAGTGTCGATCACTGCCCATGATATGGAGATCTGAGGGATAAAACTTGGTTTCCATAACTGTGTTTCGAAGCGGCGAAGGTGATTGTGCGGATAGGAAATGTGACACACAGTTCAATCTCCCGGTCACTGTTAAATGGTCCAAGTTACCATAAGCGCGTGTGCCCATGGCCCTCGCATCGCAACAAGGATAATAGCGGAAGCATGTCGAGGACATGATTGAAATGGAGGCCGTGGATGAGGCAGTGCCCCCCCGAATTGAGAGTGAAGAGGGTACCGGACAAAGGAGGAATGGGCAAGCGATGGAGACAGGAGGACGAGGCTATTTCCTGTCCATAAGTATTAACGGCAATAACTTAACAAGCGAGTCTGAGCCGGAACTACAGGCAAACGCATGGGACGGGCCGTAGGCCATGCCTAATGAGTTATCGACACTGCGTAGCACACGGGTTTCTGACTTGTAGTTACGAAGACTTTACGCAGGCCACACGCGATGGTAGCAATTTATAGCATCTTGACGGACGTAGAGTAATACTCACTGACATGTTGACATTGTCAACACAGTGAATCACCCGGGTCCTTTTGATGCGCTCACCATCTGTCCCAATCACAGGTAGTGGACCTTACGGCCATGATTACAGTCACCTTTGTAAGAGCGTTTATATCACTTCTTTCCGCTTTTCCCAACTCAGCCCTTTCACAGATCCGACATGGTGAATCAGAGGATAATCTGGTATTGGATTTATACTCTTTGCCTTATAAACCGCCTTCGTTTGATGCGCCACTAGAGACCTATCTGGGCTGGCTGGAAAGATGCACCGCTATCGGAATTAGGTGCGCTTTTTTTTTGGTCCTCCCACTATGATTCCTGATAGTCATGAACCAACTGTATAGGCACCAAGGTGCGAGCCGCTATCATATCCCATTCCAAAGTCGGCTTCATCTCTCGTCTAGCAAGCGACAGCAATAGGCCAGTCACTCTCATCCACCCCAATCTCCATCATCTACGCATCGCCCCTCAAACGGGCCTACTCCACCGCACTCGCTGTTCAGCAGCACCAAATCATCCATCCAAAACTGATCCCTGATCTCAACCTCCGAGAGCAGCACTTTGGCGCAGCAGAAGGCAACATATGGATACAGGAACACCCGGCCATTGACGCTGCCGTTGCTAGTTGGAACCATGACCAAGAACTTGGAGACGTTGTCAATGCATTAGCGGCTCAGGGTATTTACCCTGTGATTCCCTCTCGTGTACACAAGTTCCCAGAGGGTGAATCGATGGACGATCTGGCGGGGCGTGCTCAACGAGCGTTGAAAGATTGTATCTTTCCGCACTTGGCTGAACAGGTATCCGGTGGTGCTGCCGCCCCAGATGTCCATATCGTCCTTGTGAGCCATGGGTTGTGTATCAGCGAGCTTGTGTCTGCACTTGTTAGGCTTGATCCATACGCAGATCAGACCAAGTCATACAGAGGGTTGTTAAACACCGCGTGGACCAGGGTAGTCGTTAGCGTCAGAGTAAGTTCTTACCTTATGGTGGTGTCCCATTCTTGGACTGCATTTTTTTCCCCAACATAGGACGGTTACACGGGGCCGTTTGACGTTTCAAATCCACCACCTCTAGAAGTCAAAGTAACGCATTTCAATACTAAGGAGCATCTTGAACTTCTTGTAAGCCTGTATTGCACGATGGCGCGCTTGTTTCAGTTTATATAGCATTTTCACTATAGAACGCCGCCAAGCCTGCAAACGATGATGCCGTGCGGAAGTTCTTTGCAGGAGAGACATCCACAAGTAGCTAGTATTTATTATTTCATACCGTAACCTATCGCTAGGTAGCGCGACTGTAAACTCAATTGTAATTTTATGACGTTTAGATGATCAGCGCTTTAGCTGCGAAATATATGGCTTCTTCCTAATTAGAGTACAGGCGTGCACTCCTACAAGTTCCTCTTCAGAACAGGAATATGTGTGATTGCATGCCTAGACACAGAATCAACGCAAGCATTTCACTCACATAGATTATAAACACGCCGACGTAATATGCAATGTATTGGCTATTTGAGTTTGCTCTGTAGAAATATGACACTACAGATAGGTTTTGGTGAGCGAAATTGGACAAAAACCCCCTAATCATGAGGGATCATTTGTTGTCACTGTGATTCACCATGATTTGCCATGAATCAGCATGATCCTGAATGTTCACATGGGATCACAACTGATCACAACTGATCATGGATGAACACTCATGATCCATCTGTAGAAAGGAGTGGCTGTGCAGTCATTAGGACTGGCAAGTGTAATCAACACTTACCAAGGCTGCTAGAGATTGAGTTATACAAGGAGCTAGGGCTCAACAGGTATGAGATGAGTTAAAGATGTGGATTGGGTTAGAAAGATGAAGCAGTAAGTGCTCATCTTATATACTGTGTACTGTTTGTGCACTACAAATGTAGAAGCTGCATAACTGCGCCTATGGCTGCAGTATCTGCACTGGAAGCTCTACCTAGCAAAGGGAGTTCAGACTTACAGTGCTTATGCAGTTGCAAGAAGAACTAAGGTATATTCATCAGAATGCCTCTACTTATATACATGTTTCTTATGCTAATATTATAATATGTAAAACATGTATCATGTGGCTGATACATGAAGTGATTACAATGTGGCT
>AYNK01000719.1:0-20412 GCA_000497225.1 Amanita jacksonii TRTC168611 | reverse complement strand
TTCCAACCTAAATTCTTGACCATATTGGTGGCGTCTACGCAAGCCGAATGTGAACTCAGCTGCAATGTGTTGGTATGGGACTGGAACACGAAGATCTCTTCGAGCGTTGCCTTACAGCAGGGTTCAACAGAATTTTTAGCATGTAGATCGCATTTACAGGATACAGTCAAAGCGGAGGATAAGACATCAGAAAATAGTCAACAAATATTAACCCTCCTGCTGGCTCTCAAGGTGGTCCAGGGCATTAGAGGCGGCATTCCCTTGTGCCTCTTTCTTGGACTTTCCTTGGCCTTGGCCAATCGTGGTCCCGTTCACTGATTTTCAATTAATGACATGTTGCGTACGTGAACAATACTTGCGTTGATACTTACATTGGGCCTTGGATACCCACGTTTGTCCTTGCAGCTCATCCTCATACTCGACCGTTCCCAATTTACGCTTACCCACGAAATTATTGAGCCACATCTTAGGATCTTTTGAACCTCCGTGAGTTTATTCATGAAACGCACATGCACACAGGCTAACACTCACGCTCCTTGGTCGCTTGGGTTTCCTGAGTTTCTGGCGCTTGGGACACTTGTTCACTCATACTCTACGTGAGGATTATACGTCGGATGTTTTACAAGTTCGGGGGTCGATTATGTGTTGGATAAGTGGGCTTTCTGCTGATGAGTCTACCTGCTTCAGGAAGCGCCTCTTTTATCTTCATCCTCCTCCCCGTATTTTTGTCACCATCATCCAACTAACAGCTCACAGCAGTCCCGTAGTGCGGCTGCTGCGAAAAACTCTCAAATGAGCAGAGCATTCTGACCTCCCCGTACCTCAGCTCCAAGACCACCGCATGACGGACAGAACACGACGCAAGGCATGAGTTCAATGCGGTACTCCTCTTCAGCAGACTGTTCAGATTACCTCTTTGAGATTTACGGATCTCATGTGTTCACTCCGTGAGTCATTGAATCCAATTTCCAAGCTTATGCAAGGTCTACTGCAGCGCAACCCGTAGAATCGGTTTCATACCATGCCTTTGCTGCTAGAGTGCGGTAAACCCGGTGTGGTCATAGGATATAGCGCTCACAGTACGTTACCCCCATAGATGTGGAAGGTCGACTTACTATGTTCCATGGCTCACTTGATAAAAAAACACGCTAAGCATATCAGCATCTCTCCTGGGTTTGCTTAATTTCTCACTACAGGCCTCCATTCTACGAATTCCTTGTTTTTAGACCCCGCCCAATTTGTTGTACTACTTACCCTGACCATAACTCACTTCCTTGACCATAGCACTTGCGGAAGCCGCAGTGATATCTGTCTCTGTATCACTCGCATTAGACCAATGCAAAAAGAACCCTACAAGTCTCAGCGAGCATGACCATAATGTCGAGAACTGACTAGTATTGGTTATATCTCGACACATGGCGCTTGAAAGTATTGGTTTCGTTGTTGAAATTAACCTATTTCCGGAGCCGTCCGGAGGGTCCATAATTGTATTCTCATATCTGGATTTCCAAACGGAGCACTCCCTTCTCTATCCAAGGTCAGCTCAGAGCTGCAATCTCGCGGTGTGCCGGATTTGGAGTTTCCGAGGAACGTTTCTTCCTCGCGCTGCCTGCGACCGAAGCATAATTGGCCAAGCTTCATTCAATTGGTAAGATGCTGGGCTAGACATTGACTGTCCAATCGCGGACTTGACTACTATACAGCACCTGGTACAAGGACAGATCTGTCGTCATGCGAGTACCAGGTCCTCATGCGTTGGTGAGACTGCTTCGACTCATTAGAATAATGCATTCAGATGCTACAATGGGGCTTCAGATGGTCTAGAGACTGCGAGGGCAGCTCCTTCCCATGCTTCACCTTTGGCTTTTCCTGTCCCGCTACCACAACCAACCCTTTTGGTTTTATCCATGCAATTATAGGCTACCTCTCCCGGGTGACGGTATTCGATGAAATTATTCAACCACCGATTGTAATCTACATGATACCTGTTTAGTACCTCTTCGAGGCTTCCGGGAGGCGAATACTTACGCGTTTTTGCCTCTTTCGTACGATTCTCCTGTTGGGACATCCTTAAGCGCCGGTAATAAACGTTGAGATCGATGCAACTGCGTGGTTGGAAAGTAGATCTGTTGAGTGCTTACCGTCTCAGAGACTCTGTCGTTTATATTTTCATTATTTGTTGAAGCCATCGATCTGTAACAATAGCGGCAGCAGCTCACATCGTTCCTCCGCTCACTTCCGGTGTTGACCGTCTTCTATTATATAGGTTTTCCACGCCGGAACAGTCTGAAACGAGCAAGGCACGTAGCCACAAGGTACGTCAACTGCAGAGCACATCTAGTTATATAGATTACAGGAAAATTAGGGGCGTTGTTCGACAGACGCGGCATGAAACTAACTAGATCTAGCATCGGTATTCATTGGACATTCAATACATAAGAAAGACACAGCTTGCGTGTTCTAGAACAAGAGAACAGACGCCGGAAGGAATGACAGTCAGCATAATTACGTAGTGCAATGCTGCAATCTTGTTTCGACATGACAAGAACATTTTATGCTCTTTATGCTTTCTAAGGCAAGCCATAAAACAAAATCGCAACATCGGAATGTTCTCTGCAGCTGCATATTTCATATCCTCACTTTTGGCGTAGCTTGTCAAGGATAGTACCTCGGCAGTTCGGACCATTATGCTCAGAGGTCGGGATGAAATCTCTCACTGTCGCACAGGTGTTGTGGGTCCTTCAAAACCCGTTCTAACTGTTTCCGCGGTTTCATTCAGTGAAAAGTACCACATGAATTGCCTTGAACGCAGCCCATTATACACCGTAATTCAAATATTCACTGGAACGCCGATTCCATTGGCTGTTTGTTCACCTCATGCCACAGTCAGTACCACCTGGAAGAGCCGCATCCAGAGCTCTGTTCCTTGCATATCGAATCTGGGTGAGGCCTCACCGCTGCACGAGAACAAGACAGGCTCGACATGACTTCCTGTGCAGTCGACAGCTCAAGCGCCCACGTGTTAACCTCGCGGTAATTTTTATGTAATGTATCTAGCATTCCGAGCTGTGTTGGAGACATTGCGCGACGAGTGAACAGCACACCCCATGTAACACGCTTTTGCCCTTTCTCAGTGTCTAGACTTTGTTACGGGGTGCACCAAGAGTCTGCGCGGCGGGACATAGACTGCGAAGGCTGTGCAAGAAGCTTGTCACGCTACATCATCACACTGTTAGTATTGCGTTCCCGCGGACGTAATACAATTATATTCACTCCATCGCTCGTTTGCTTGCACTGAAGTGTAGTTTGCCTTATACTCCAGGTAAACATTTTCCACCGCCTCAGTCATCAAATAAACTGAGGTGAGCTATACCCCGTTTCCGTTCTATCCCTTTTACTTGCTATCTTCCTCGCACTTATCACCCAATAAATAGATAAAATATGTCTCCTATGTTACAAACATTTAGGCATGCGAGTCCGCGAGTCAGCGGCTGTAGATCTCTTTCAATGCAGCCAGAGCCGCTCTGGCGGCATTTTCCCTGGCCTCTCCTTTATTTCCACCAGTCCCAGTGCCATAGTGCGTGCCATTTACTAGTCATTCACGTTAGTTATAGTGTGAGCGTGAATGAAGGAAAAACTCACTTTGGACAGTCGAAGTCCAAAGATGTCCATTTAGTGGCATGCGTTCATCGGTGTCATTCCATTTAGACTGGCCAAGTTTATTTCTACTGAGAAAATTGTTCAACCATTGACGATTACCTTTTATTTGTGACCCGTTAGAAAATCTCGTGCGTAACAAGTCAAAGTACTCACTCTCTTGAGTTTCTACCATTGAGTTTAGTAATGAGGAATTAAGCTGGTCGTTAATTCTTCGTCAGGCATTTATACTCACCGAGTGTTATATTCGCTCCATTACTAGTCTGCGTACTTCGGTGCACTGAAGTATAATTTCCCTTGTACTCCAGGTAAACATTCTTCATCACCTCAGGGATGAAATCAACTGAGGTGAGCTATCCCCTCTTTCCTTTGCATACATTTTACTGTCCTTGCGCTTATCATGCAACAAGTTGATAGAATAAATTATATAGTTGCTTATAAAATGGGATGTAGTATCCTATGATACAAACATTTAGTATGAACTAGGAACCATTAGGGGGTGGTGTGGTTATGAAGTCGACCATCTGAGCCTGCAAGTCAGTTGCCATAGATCTCTTTCAAAGCATCCAGAGCCACTCTGGCAGCATTTTCCCTGGCCGCTCCTTTATTTCCACCAGTCCCAGTGCCGTAGTTTATGCCATTTACTAGCCATTCATGTTAATTATAGTGTGAGCATGAATGGGGGAAAAACCCACTTTGGACAGTCGAAGTCCAAAGATGACCATTTAGTCCCGTGCGTTTATCGGTATCATTCCAGTTGGGCTTTCCAAGTCGATGTGTACCAAGAAAATTGGTCAACCATTGACGATTACCTTTAATTGTGGCACATTAGAAGATCTCATGTGTAACAAGTTAAAGCACTCACTCTCTTGAGGTTCTACCATTGATATTTGTAATGAGGAATTAAGCTGGTCATTAATTGCATGCTTGTCAGGCATTTATACTCACCAGGCGCGCATCACGAGTCTTCCATGTATCTACAGCTTACAGCATGGTCGCTACCTTCTACCTCCGACCACCAATCAAGATACGGAAGCAGAAATTTTTTTACCGAGAGTACGAATAGCCTGGGGAGTTGGATAAAGGTCGTCGTCACAGCCTTATGCGGTATATTCAGGTGATTCATTCCATCATCCGTTCCCGTTAAGTGAATCAATCGTGATTTGCAGTATGACTTGAGTGAAAATTCCACCTTCAGTTTCTAATACTCACAATACGCATAGAAAACATGACGGTAAATCACAGGGCCAAGCATTATCACCACATAAAGGGTGAAATGTTTGGAAATCCATTGGATTCTACAGTTAGTTGTAGCCTGCATTGCGACATCTTGATGAAAATCAGCTGTTTCACTTTCGGACCGCCAGGCGACGTGGATACACTTACTGCTTTTCGAAAAATGGACCGAATGCCATGAAGTGCGGACAGGTGCATTAACCCTTAGGCTTAGGGCGCAATCGTTCCACGCCCTATAGAGACAGCAGTAACCGCTAGTCAACTATACCAACTATTCTACAATTGAGGGTGGATCCGTGATCGGACGGGAACCGTCCGCGTTCCAGGATGTGGTACCCGGCCAGGTGGACAAAATCATTTTTTGCTATCATGAAGCGTAAATGAGACTAATATATATATAAAGTTGTTTGGTATCCGTACCACTGCCTGGAGTACAAGTCGATGCATCCAATTTGATGGCAACGTGAATTCCTCTGTGCACGAGGCAGAAGTTATCTACGTTTCCCGGAATCAGTCGTGTTTACAGCTATCCCGAGCTTTTTATGTGAAGCAGCCGAGCCTTGTAATCCTTGTTGATGAATTATCTACACACCTCTTAAGTAACCGCACAACAGCCTTCCTCAGTTTTATCTACATTTCCCATTCAAGATAGATGGGAGAGACTTCACGTCATTCAGATTGAAAGGTGTGAGGATGACGGGGGTCTTGACACAGAAAGATTTCTGAGTACGTCTTCTTGGTAAGGATTGAATGTGGTGCCACCCAGGCGCCGAAATGACCCAAGGCGCTATATGTTGACGAGCGTGACTTGAAAAAGCAACGCTTTGTCAGATTTGAGGATTAGCTAATAACAACATCAATGCATGCAAACCACCCTTGTTTCCCTTTCGTATCCTTTAGTCCTTGAGTGTTGAGAACTAAACTCCCATCGTGAGCCACTTCAGAGAACATAGCATCAAAAAGTGTGATAGGGTTGATAATCTACCCCGTTAACTTCGCTGTGATCGCGTTCCAAAAAAAAAAAAAAACCCAGAAAGTGCGGGAATGGTTCACTCATTTCAGAAGGAATACTGAGGAAAGACGAATGGTAAATCATTAAACGCCAGACTCATATTTCCTTCTCAACTCCACCAGAGCCTGCTCGGCTGCAATTTCCATGGCACCCCCCCTTTTCCCAGCTTGTCCGTAGCCATATTGCGTACCGTTTACTAACCACAATTGATCATTGTACGAATAGTCATAAGAACAACACTTACTTTGCACGACCGCCGTCCAAATGTGATTGTTTGGTGGAACAGAGTCATCTTGGAACGTCCAATTGAGCGTCAAACGATGTTTACCGCAAAAGTTGGCGAGATATTGACGATGGTCTAAGTGGGAGTTAGTTAGACTCTCCGTGCGTAACTGGCGAGAACACTCACGATTTTGCTCTGCCATTGCGTTCTGAGGCTGTTGGATTGAATGGACGCTCCCCGCTTAGAATATAAACATCCTGGGATACAGCATCGCAAAACCAGTATATGAGAATGAAACCACGCTACGACTCACAAGTGTCTCGATGACTGCTGCCATGACGAGTCTTAAAGAAGTAGTTAACAGCTTCGGGGGGTATGGTCTTATGATTCATTGTATGGTCCGTCCTGTCTATTGCGTCAAACGTGATATCTGCTGTGATTTGAATGGAATTTCGTCCGCTATGATATTTGCAGTAAGAACCGGGATCCAAATACCGCGGTACAGCTCAAAGCTAGCCCCATCGTCCTGTGTAAAGTCCATTGAAGACTCTAGTCTGTTGCTTCCTGTTTTTACAACGATATCCTCTTTTAAGGCCCATTACCCCTGCCCGAAAAATGGACGGCAGTACATGGATAGATGCAAATGGAAAGGCCGATAGTTGAGCCGGCCTTCCCAACTGAACTATGCCAATGGCTCTAAAATTGACAAAGCATAGTCCCATGATCCACGGAAATTCCCCATATTCTGCATCACACTGTATACCTAGAATACAAATATCAACAGGCAAAATTTTTACACTAGGAAGCGTGACAGACGGAGACAATTACCAGCGTCTGCATCACTGTTTGAAACGGATGTTCAAAGAGTTATCGGGAAAAAACGAACTCCTTTAACTGTTGGCGCCTACATACCTTCGAGGCAGCCGGTGATGAATTCCCTTCCCCTCTTGGATCACTCACACTTTCTGCCTCCCACGGTTACGAAACTTATTAAATTGATGCCTTGTTTTCAATGCCGTGAGGCTCGGTTATTATGATGTGTCGAGTATAAGTCCCCGATCATAGATGCCGCCGGCGCCCGCTTGAGGAACAGGACGCGTTCAAGCAACCGAGTTGCTGGGTCGTAAAAAGCAGGTAGGTGTTGAGGCTATGGGGCGGCTAAGCCACTACCCGACCCTCGCTGGCTGGACATGAAACCGGGAGGACGAAAATGATTCATACATGTTGCTGTTGACTTTGAGCGCTTGAACGTTGTTGTAGCAGGTGGATTGTCAGCAACTCAGAAGAAGGTCACGTGCATGGTAAGCTTTGTCCGCTGCTATCTCCTTGTTTCCCGTGACGGAGGTAGCTCAACCCTCTTCGTTTGAGAGTGGCCACAAAACCACACACACTGTTCTCCAGCTACGACATAGTGATATCACGTCGGAAATCAAAATGTGGTGACTCGATTTTTACGCTACGATGTATTTGTGTAAGTTCGTGATGCTATCTGTTGAAATTTCTATCTGTTGAAATTTTGCCAGCGACGCAACGAGAGAGTGAGTGCGTCGAACGCAAGTCCGTTTGTACCCGAGATGTAGTGGGGAAAAACGAATGATAGAGTTTACTACGCTTAAGCAATAACTGAATAGTAGCAAAATTGGCTGATAATGTCATCGATGCAGGGAGCCGTACAAGACATATTGATGACCTGGATCAGACCTCTTAGTGCCTAATCATGTACCTACATGCGCAAATCTTAGATTACAGGCTTACAAAGCTTCAAACATACTGCGATATCGGCGAGCGCTTTGCACTGAAGGGGCAATTGTAGGAGAAACACTATTACAAGTTGTTGGCTACAATATTCCGGAATCAAAATGCAGATTCCCTAGAAGAACCCATTGGAAAAAAAAATCATCCCCTGAGGAACGGGGGTGGTGGAGCGTTTCTGCATTAGTTTCCGTATATCCCTCTCAACTTCACCAATGCCTCTCGAGCCGCGTCTTCAGCGGCCTCACATTTACTGTTACCCCGACCGTGACCATAAGTCGTTTCTTTTACTGCGACCCTTCATCCATGGTTCTACTAATATCAATAATAAACACTCACCCTGAACTGCCGCTGTCCAAATATGATGGTTGGGTGGAACGCGGGCGTCCGAGTACTCCCACTCAGGTTTTCCCAAACCATGCTTACCACAGAAATTGTGAAGCCACTGGCGATGATCTATGTGGGTAATGAGTAGGACACTCACAGTGCTACAGAAGAAGATAGTCACGCTGTACTGTTGCGGTCATTGCTTCGGACTGGACATCCTGGCTGTATTCATCCATGCTCTCCTCTTACTGGTCGGTACCCGGTATGACCTTGGATGAATGGAGAGCTGAGATGTTTGGCGCAAGCCTCTGGTAGATTTATACATGGTGCTACAGCATAACGAATCTACCTTATCACAGCTTACAACCCGGTCATTCGCGTTCCCGGGGCATGACTATCGAGGACGTAAGTCCATAGCTTCGTGCAGTATATGATCATGAATCGTTGTCACAAGAATCGTGTGGTTTGCGGATTCATCCTCTAAAAAATTTGCGCAGAGATTGTGGGGCTTGTACTATTTCTCTATGATTCGGAATAGACCGAAGTCTCCTGTGTTTTCACCCGAGTCCCTATTCAGTAGTTGCAGACGAAAAAAAGCTGGACCCATGCGCAAGCATGCACCGGGGATTCAACATCCGTATTCCTGTATCATGAACCACATTACAGGCCATTCAACCCGACGATGACACATATTTCCAAATCAAAATTTCTCAGTAGAAAGATTTGGACCCACACACTTGGGAAACTTACGGTACAGTTTTTGTCCCGGATCTCATATCCCCGAAGTTCATAGAACCTGGAGGGGCCGAGGATAGCGCTACAATACAGAGAAGTTACTGGATGAGTGTCTATATAATTAACGGGACGCTCACTTGGAAAGGCAACAAGGTGCGGCTTCGTCATCTCCGGGTAGATCGATATCAATAATGTGCAGCAAGACAGATGCTGCTGTGATCCTGTCAGCCACAGGTTAACGCCTCTCGTCATACTTACAACTTCAAGCATCCAGTTCAAGCATGTTACCGTAGATCTGATCTGAGTCCCGATCGTTCACCTCTGTGACCCTGGTGAGGTGAGAGTAACCGCCATGGTAGTAATTCAGCAACAACTTCGCGTGGCGTGGTCCAATCATGTTAAGAAAAACAGACAGAGCCTATGATGCAACTTGCGTGTGGAAATTCGCTAGTGGGAAGCTGATTGATGCAATTTCGCACGAAGACTGGGTGGGAGCACCTAAGAAGAGATTGGTGAGTCATGTAACCAACCACAATAGATACCATCTAGCGCCAGCCAAACTACACGGTCTCGTGATCGGAAGCAGAGAGACGCCTACATGTTGTATGCATTCTGTACTGTTGATATCAGTACTCGAGGGGGGGAAAATTACTTGCCACCCGGAAGTTGAGAGAGACCGAAACCACCATCAATGACAGCATTACTGCTCAAGCTGCACGTTGGTCGGGTCCATTTAGTTGATGATAAATGCGAATTATCAACAGATTAAAGTTTCCAGATGTGTTAATCGCAAACCACATCGTTCCACGGGCCGACTCAGAGCATTTTATAGCAGCCGGAAACATTCGTCTCTGGTGTAACTACTGCTGAGTAATCGGTGGTCACACACCTTTGAGATCGAACGATACCCTCCGCGGGTCATGCCGTCCCCCATTGAACCTTGTTGTATGAATAGACTAACTTCTTGACATTAGGGCGGAAACGAAACGGGGAGCATGAATACAGCAAGTTGCTGTGTATGCATCCTTGACGATAGTCACAGTAGGTGTAGTGTTCCGACTCGTCACTACCGGCTATTACCGAAATGCCTCAGGCTCCGTCACAAACTCTTTTCGACCTGCCACTATCCTAACCCCCAGGCTTCATCTACATCCTGTCCCTATCCATCAGGGGGCCCAACTCAGTACAGCCCAGTTATAATCTGTAAAAGAGGCGAACCGCGACCACCTGGGCTGACTTCTACCTGACCGATTCCGTTGGCGGCAATTGTTTGGTATCAGGACGGCAAGGTATGTGTATCCCCGATTGGATTATTGCATGTTGATTCCCAGCCTCCGATTTTGGCCTATCTCAGTAATAAAATGTATATCGAACTCTCCAGATGATATGTGCGTGGAGGCACTAAGGGAGGGGACGGAGAGACCAGCTGCTACACGACCTGGAGGGACGAATCAATTGGCCCCGGAGTCACTGATATTTTTCAGTACTTCCAGGGCTCTCCGAGCGGCATTTTCACCAGCCTCAGGTTTACTGTAACCTTTACCTGTACCGAAGGAAGTTCCTCTAACTAAATGCACATCAGCTATAATGCCAACATGGCATAAGGATACTCACTTTGGACAGTCGCAGTCCAGATGTGGCGATTACACGGACCACGTATATCAGCATATTCCCACTCTGGCCTTCCCAATCTGTGCTTGCCGCAGAAGTTAGAAAGCCATTGGCGGTTGCCTTTTTCGACGGTTAATCAGGATTCTCTGGATGATGCATATGAAAACTCTTACGCTGGTCTATAGAAGACATTCCTTGGGTTGGCTGGTGAGTTGAGATACTTCGACACAGCAGCCTCCTAAATCCTCGATACAGCATTTACACTGCTGTATTCCCACCCAACCTCACCCCTCCCCCCCCTTGATGCCCTTCTAAATATTTGCTTGCCAAACATTCTAAGATAGATGGTGCGCATCGCTCCACCAGGCTTCTTCACGCTATCTCCTTTAGCCCTCTCAATCGTCTCTCCTTTTCGATTTGAAAGTAAAATAAGTGAGAAAATGGCTTGTCATTCTCTCGTCCTTTCCTGTGACCTCATCCCGTCGTCGTCTGGCGATACTCTGAGGCGTTAGTGCGTCTATTTGGTGCGCCACTTCCCACCGATACTCTGCTTTGTTCTTTACCCACTTAACAGTTTTTTTTATGCTTAAATATCATGCGTCCACATGAACAAATAATATTCGCCCCCCTCCTCTCCTTATCCTTTTTCGTCTCTACGCCCTCTGGCGTGTGAATCAACCGTTGTACTCCCCTGACTACTCTTGAAGCTACAACCACAGTTACCAACCGATCGAATAGGCCACAGATAACCCATATCATACGCTAGCTTTGGCAATATTCCGTTGAATACACGACACATGGGTCATTTAATCCATCTCTCCCTATTCTTCACCTTCTTGGCTTGCCTTCTTTTATTCAAACGAGGAACCAGGGATGCACCGCGATTGTCACTCGAACGGATCACTGTCAGTATTTTCAGCACGCCTTTCTCCGTGCATTGGGATTGGCTGAAGTATCACCTCTATCTTGGACCGCCCTTTGTCATGCCAGACATTATATCGTACTGTAAATATCCTGTCATTCTCAACTCACACTTTGAGGAACAGTGCAAAGCAAGCCTCGAATGGATCATAGAGCTAGGTGATCTTGACGAAGAAAGGTGTCATTACTTTCGGGAAGTTGGGAAACCTGCGACGCTCGTCGGCCTTACCTACCCTTTTGCTGACCCAGAACGCCTTCGCGTCAGCATGGACTGGATGTTTTACATTAATCTGCTCGACGATAAGCTGGACCGCTTGAACTCAGAAGACATCTCCCGAATAAAGGAATCTTGCATAGCCGCTATGCGGGACCCATTCAATTTCCAAACAAGCGATACTGCAGCGATATTGACAAAATCGTAGGTCCACCGCCCACCGCGTTCACGTCAAGTCATGTTGAGATTCCAAAACAGATGGTGCAGCCGTTTGGAGAAACTCGGTGGTCCCGCATGCAAGGAACGTATGATCCACACCATGGTTGACTGGTTTCAAGGAGTCGCAGATCAAGCAAGCTACAGGGCGCTCAATCAAATTCCAGATATAGACGAATTTGTGGCGGTCCGCAAGCTGACGGTTGGCGTTATGCCAGTTCTTCTACTCACAGAATTCTGCGGAGGATATCATCTGCCTGATCACGTATATGACCATCCGGTGATCAAAGCCTTACAATATGCTGTGTCAGAACACGTTGCTTACGCGAACGTACACCTTCATCCATTAATATCACTTTTTGTCGCTAAATATCTGGTAAACAGGATATTGTCTCGTACAATGTTGAACAGGCTCGGAGCGACACCCACAACCTGATTACAATCACAATGGAGCATAAAGGATTAAGCCTCCAAGAAGCGGCGGGTTTCGTTGGTGCCAGATGTAATGGCTGTATTGACAAATTCGAAAGCGCCCGTCGACTTGTTCCGTCATGGGGTGCTGAGATTGATGAGATGGTTGCTAAATATATTACAGGACTTGAGCTCTGGATTTCTGGTGGGAAGAGCTATTGTATCTCACGATCAACAGATACTTATCGTTTTTGTTTATAGGTAGCCTGTATTGGTGTTTTCTCACTCAAAGATATCTAGGGAAGAAGGGCATGGATTATTGGACCTTCAAGCGCCGAGTTATCAGGCTTTACCCAAAGAAGACTAAAACTAAATGAATTGGCAACCATAACTCTTAATAGTATGACTTGTGTGCCCATCCCAATGAACAACCTGGTTCATTCAGAATGGAACGTTGAGAGGGACATCTAGGGACCGAGGCCGGCTGTCTGTTCTCATCGTGCGGTGCCTTATTGAGTTATGAAAATAGCGCGCCTAGTCGACAACCAACAAATGCAGTAATGAATCCGCTTCAGACTCTCCGCACGAAGGGGTACCCTATACCCATAAGTAAAAGTGCATCGTGGAGTTTACCTTGGGCGAGTCGATTTAGTAGATGCATTCTAACGCGATCAGGCGAGTTTAGCTCAGCCCAGATTCCGTAGGCTATTAGTGAAGCAGTTCAAATATTTGATACGTAGTTCGAACACTCATCTACCTTCTTGATATAACTACGCAAAGAAGGTAGGTTAAGAAAAAAGTGCGATACGGTTGCAGTTATAGGATGCACGGAAACGGACTCCGGGCTCTTCACAAACTGGAAGTGCCATTGCGGCAGGGGAAAGCGACGAAACCGTTCTGTGAGAACGAGCAATTTTGAATGTGAGATGTTCACAAGAAAAATAGGATACGTGTGCGGTTTACTTACAAATAAGTTAGCTTGACAGCAGACATCACTTGTGTAGCTTGAAAGAAAAAGGTTACATGTCAAGGTCTGATGTTTTTATCAGGCGCAAAACTGCGTACCAGGTGCCACCAGGTTTGACCGTTTGGCAGTTGACTAATTAAGTGAAAAGATGTGTAAAGGGAGGAGTCATCGAAACACAGGTAAAAAATCTCACAGCCAATCTCGCCAACAATCCTATCAATATCAAGGCCGATAATGGAAAGGATCTGCCTCTCGGCGGGGGCGAGGTCTTCCAACTAGAAAATGTGTGAATGACTGTGCCCCAGCTTTCCAAGCCTTATAAAGATGACGACGTACGGATAGGACCTGGGCGCAGCAGTATTCGATAAAACTGGTAGGGCAGGTAATGTTGCCACCTATGCCACCTGTGCCACCTCCAAACTGAGGGACGGCAAGGGCGGGAACAAGAGTGGAGAGAGCGAAGAGAGCAAAGCGCTGGAAGTACATGGTCTCTGAAAGGTAGCTGAGTAGGCAAGTCGACTAGGTAGTACCCAAGGACTCTTATACCTTTTCGCTTGGGGAATGTTCACATATGTTTTGAGTCCTAACCCGGGTATGCCACATTTACGGGACGTATCAGGTTAATCATGAATTGGCTCCTTCACCTTTGCCGAAAGGGTATCGTTGAAGCAGGCGCGCAAGCAAGCCAATCTAAAGACGATCTAGCCTGGGTGTCAGGTTGAGCGGTAGTTACAATAACCCATCTGAATTAAGAAGTGATAGTCAGATTCTGTGCGTAGGGGCGATCTGCAAGGTTTACAGTTGTACACGCTTTAGCTGGAATCTATAATTAGACTGTCGAATTGGACTTTTTAGACGTTGCCGGTTAGAAGATGCAGCCGGTCCGGTTTTCGCCCCAACGGATGGGTTAGACGAGAAAATAAACATGCCAAGAGTAAATTAGTAACTAGTGTGGGAGATATGCACCCAACGAGAATAATTTTTTTGGGGGGAAGGAACATGACTCAAGTGTTTCGATGCTTTGTGATGGATCAGTCAACTTCAGCAAGAAAAAGGGTGAAATAGGAAGCACGTACGGCGGGGTGCTGCTTGTCTACAAAGATGTGGTGAGTTGCGTTTGGAAGCCCGTAAGTTCAAAGAACTTGAATCCACAAACACCATCCCACCTGTCGATCACTGCTCCATAAAGAACTTGATTGCAAACCAATACTAGGGTCGTTTATTTTGGTGGCGGTAGGCAGTCAACTGCATCTGATATCGGTTGATGAAAGTCTTGGGGAAGCCAGCGAACGTGGGAATTAAGTGTAACAATGGGTTGATGGAGACATTGTGAGAATAGTGACTGATGTTAAAGAGCGCTCTTGTAATGCTATTCAAAAAATGCGGGTTACGAGCCTTCTAGTTGTTGTAGATGGCGCAGTTTCATTGGCAATGTGCGTGTCGGGCGCAGCACAGCCACAAACAAATATTGATGATTGTGGACCTCAGTTTACACTGTAACACATGTAACCGTCTGCATTGTCCCTTTGTGAACGGACAATGTCATTGTGTTGCCACCGTGCATATGGTAACATGTATCATATGTGCACCCGCGTATCGTAAGCCCCATCAAATCCATTGACTGAGCAGAAGACAAAGTCGTCGCTTACAAACTTAGTTCCATAGGTACCCACATTGCTAAAACGTGCTTGAGGCACCAACTACTTGATCAACGAATCACAAGCCGCATATAAGACTCATGGCGCCTGGTGTCGTTGATCAGTCACACAATGTGCTGGATACCGCCTATATTTCCAGTTCACACCCACCGGCGAGAAGAAAACGTGAACCAGGAATAACCCGGACCTCTGTCAAAGAGAGCATCATTGTCCACCCGTTTTTGGTGTCAAAAGGATAATGGAGAGCTGTGTTCTTTCCGCCATATATAGCGTTCTTATGGGCTAACAGGATCACCATCGACATCTCGACAACCTCAGCTTACAATCCTCTTGCTCAGTCAACTAGATAATGGGTGAGCCCACCCCCCCCGTCTGTTGCATTGTCCAGTTTTTGACAAGGATTCAGTTTGGTATCAGGAGAACCTCAACTGCCGTGATCGCGCCTTGCAGCTTTCGTTCGACGTAAAGAAGTTGCAACTTAGTGGCAGGGAGAAGCTCGTTCCTGCAGAGCGCCTACAGCAGAAGAGACGTATAGTGGAGCTAGTTGATGCTGTTCTAAGAGCCAACAGAATTCAAAACATCGCCGAACTCAAGAGGCAGTTCTACACTACCCTTACATCCCAGGAAAGGATACTATATGAACGTGTAAGTTTTCCGCTTTATTTCTGAGAAGGACCTCAATGGTAGCTTTATATAGTTAGCAAAGAGGCTTGAGCCAGTAGATGAGGCTGTGGAACCCACTTTAGGTATGTTATACTCAACTGAATCATCCGAGCTGCTTCAATGACTGATGTCGGCCTCCAGACGTCCTCACGATTATTTTTCTATTTAGTAAGTCAAACTTCCCATGCATTTCAAAGTCACTGATGCATTGGTTGATTCAGGCGGGTCTTTCAATAAAGGTAAAACATCTCCGGTGCCCGCTCTCTTCCGTCGCTCAGAGCCTCGCAGCCATTGATACCCATGAGGCGCTCTGCACAGGTATGACATCATATTGCCGTCGAAGAAGCCCAATAATCTGACGCAACAGCAAAGGTCATATCATCGCAACCATGAAAGACTACGCCAGTATGCACCCCCTTTAAAGTACATGGCGTCATCTTATATTCTACCCAGAAGCCTTCGTTATTCTCTTCAAGTTTGGTTTAGAAGCAGGAAAGGCCGCTTTTGCTTCGGCGGCGCGGTCTGCGAAATTAGCCAATGGTTAGGCGTTTGTTTTCCATCCTAATTTTCCACCTACATTCCTTTCTAGACATCGTCCAAGATAATGAAAATATCATTAAATATGCTTCGAGAGCCGCCTACCTGCTCAAGCAGATTGTGAAAAGAAGCTTCGATCCCGATCAATCTATATCAAGCATTTCGGTATAGGTTCCTTCCGTAACACATCACTGGCTCTAAATTTTACAACAGGGGTTTTCCAACCAAGATGAGCAGAAGCAAAATGTCAGAATTGCGATACATGAATTATACTCGCGGCGTCTGGTCTCTCTGGCAAGTCCATATGACCTCTTTCTTACATGCATGAGCCCTGATTTCGTAGTTCTTCGAACGGCTTTGCGATGCCATGATGGTACCTTCGTGATTCTCGATTCAATACGAGACCTAACTCCATCATATATTGTAGTTACAAGACGGCCTGTTGCTCAACTATGTGACTCACCTCGCGGAGGGACATCAACTGCATGCCGACGAGGTAAGGAGGGCCCACCAAACCTTCCATTACAGCAGCTGATCTTCGCGATCAGACCGCCAACCTTTTATTAAAGGCCATGATGAACGCGTGGAAAAATATAGACACGGCAACCTCTGTCAATATGATGGTCGGCAATGATTCCCGTCGAAACTCATGGGTAGAAGACGACCCCCATCCTTCCGAGGCAGTCAGGGTTACGGATGGGATGAAAGCTCAAATAGGGATAAGCGGGCCCATGCAAGGCGCCACGGTGGGTCCTACCAATTTCCGCAACTTGTGCAAGCTTGATGTTCCTTGAAAGATGGCGGGATACGACCTTAGAGCAATTGCAAACTTGTATTCAACCATGGGTTACGGGGAGTCTGACTCAGTAAGTTCTGTCAAAATATATTACGACATCGCTTGACGCGTATCCGGAGTTTCACCCTAACGCTGACTACGATGCCGGGGCCGAACTACAGGATATAGATAGAATCTTCGTTCAGTTCCTGCCATACCCGTCATAAGAGCAAGCCAATGCTTGTATGTACATATCTCCGAGAGGGTGTACAGTAAAATTGTAGTCTCCAACTGGACTTTTTTTCCTATCTATCATGGACGCAGATGACTTTGATGTTCGTACCTTCAGAAATCCGATACTTGATAACGTCAGAATCACAGCGTCTCCATCTACTTACCGACACTCGATCTGACGGTGGACGGACTGATTTTCCCACTGAGCACGATACCCCAATGTTTAGCACTCCTTCCCCAATTATCCAAACGATCGCGAGATATGTGTACTACTTGGGGTCAATGGTTGTACCCCAGCCGTCACCTCCAACCTCCGTCTCACTTGCTACTGAACACAAGATCCCCGATTAACCCTTGACTTTACCTGATGCAACTAATTTTCCCTTGGCGATGCCACCAAGACTTTACGGAATTTCAATTTCACTTTAGCTACCCACACTAAGTGCGGCGGATGCTGAGCAAGATACGTGGGAACTGAAGATAAGCACCTCGGGCTTCGTGACGTTGACGTTAAGCCTGCACTGCTTTCACAATCTTAAATTCAATTTCCCACGTCATTCGCATCTAGTCATCGAATCCGTTCTGTCAGGCACGGATAGACTGGAGCAACGACTGCAGAGGCCCTAGTAATACGGGTTCGACTTTATAGCTTCGCAACCTTCCCAATCAAGCACGAGGATGGACCATGCAATAGTGAAGCACCGAATGCGCCATTCAGAGCCTCGACTTGTGGGGATGCATCTCAATCTTCAGCCAAGACCTCCTACGCTCCGGCCAGAGTTCTTTGCGTGGAACTAGAAAAGAAGTACGCGATATGACCACGTTTTTGTTTCGGTAATGTAAATTCTTACCCCAATTCTGTCCGCCATCCACCGCCCCGATGAAGACGCCAACAATATTATCCCCCGGTACTTGAAGCAATAGCTTGGAACCGCATTTTTCGCAGAAGGAGCGACGTAGCGGATTCCCACTAGCTGTAAACTTCTCCTCGTAATGCCTGATACAGTCTGTCCCCTGCCTTATATGTACGTTCTTTGTGATAAGTAAGCTGGTGTCGGAGGAAGAGAAACAAGATGCGGCCTACCTCCACTTTGTAAAATACTCCTGCCATAAATGCACTACCCGACAGTTTCTGACAGTGCAGGCAATGACATATCTTGAACGTTAGGGGTTCTCCAGAAATACCCAATTTAACTGCACCGCAGAGGCAAGACGCAGGGCGCTCAGAGGGTGCGCCTGTCATGGTTTAAAACAGCGAAACAAAAAAATTGAATCCGGGATAGGTGCCGCTTTTACAATAGATCAGGGTGCCATACTCGAAACGTGATAACCACATGACTTGAAAGTTTATTTGGGTTTGAGGGCCAAACCCGGTTAAGTTCTGAGCCTAAGTTTCCCCCTTTGTCGAGGTTGCTTGTTGACAGCTATCCGCATGCAGCAATAGGGCTCAGGAACACAAAGACGAGAAAAAAAAACCGCGGACTACAATGCTGCAGGAGAACATGAGAAGTGTTATCGCAAATGGTTGGCATCTTCCAGCAGACGTGGTTGCCCAATGTCGGCTGCTGTCCCCGTTTGATAAATGTTGCGAGCCAAGCAGTTACCGTCCATGCCGAGGTCACCTGACATTATGAAGATGGCAACTCCGCCACGCACAGCCGGGGAGGCCGGATTTTGCAAGCGGCAAAATCTGGTGAAAACCCATTGCTCAATGTTTAAATTTAGCCTCGCATTTCGCGAGCAGCAAAACTTTAATTTCAATAAGGGTTTTGCATGCGCTAATTGTTAGAATCTAAGATATGTCTCAGATGTGTGAATAGAAGCGACCGTATATTCAAGTAACCTAAGATATGTCTAAACGAGTGTAAGTGAATGTTATATTTATACAATCATACCTCAGATGCCTGAATAGAAGCGACTGAGGTTACATGGTATGTATGATTGAATTTATATGTTAAACGGAACACAAAGGGTTAGCTAAAAGGATGTAGCGGTAGAAATAACATGAAACGAAGGTACGGCGGTTATACTAAAATAGTCCGATAGGCGCTTTGACCTTTTGACGCGCTTGTAATTCCGACACTAATGTACATTGGAATCTTTACATTGTTCTCATTGCAATACATTAGGTTTTGCATTGCATTTTATCATATGCAGAATACATCCAACATTTGAAGTCTGGCCACATGCAAAGCTTTTGATTTTATTGTGAATTTACACGAGTCCAAAAATGCGCCCAAAATGGAATACGGCGTGCGAACAACAATGGATGATGAATGTACTAAAACTGGAAAGCAATGGGGAACTAGTCGTGGGTACAAGAATGAAAGGCCAGCAAGGAGGAGGATGGACACATAGCCCAAAGAAGGAACACGGGAGCCTAACGACAGATGACGGACAGGTGGACGCGGACGAAAGCGGGGATGGAGGTGGGATATATGCCCTAGGACTTGCTACTCCCAGGAATGGCTTATGACAAAGGAGCGATAGCTCTCCCTTCGAATTATAACCAGCCTGAGGCCGCGTCTAGAATGTTGTCCTCTTCAGAAACAACCCTGCCTTTCTTCCCATCCTTGACAACTTCATCGTGCCATTTCATGATATTCATGCGCCAGTCACCACCGACTCCATCCTCTTCCATGGGACCATTATTGACGCCGCCTCCGCCGCTCCTATTAACGCTTTCCCTAGTTTCTCTCCGAGGACGTTTTTTAGAATGGTCGGGACTACGCCACATGCGGTTCTGGAGTGTTTCCATATCAGCCGGAAAATTCCATGTGCGAAGCTCCAAGGCGAGCGCACTCAGGAAATGCTTCTCAAGCTTTGAACAAAAAATGTATAAGCGTATCACCTGAATAGGGTCGGAGAGATCAAAGTGTTGCCTGTGCTTATAGATGCAAAGGAACTACGAAAGTCTGAGTTTTTGGCGACTGATACGTAACTATGGACATACCGAGCCGTCCCAGTACGAAGAGAGAATTTGCACGCGGCCACGACAGGCAGTGGCCCCCATGATGATAGATGGCTTGAGTGAGAGAGCTTTCCGTTGCGCCTGTGCAGTGGAAAGCACCATGATTAGCTGGTTTTCATTGCCCTTGTCATCATCCTTCGTGAATTCTCCAGCGAAACCGATGATTGAGAAGTCATCGTCATCCCAACTAGTGGACCAATACATGTGTCGGATAATCGTTGGGTCGCCTTTCGTTGGGTCGGCATGAATGGAAGCCCGTGCGAATCGTATTTTATCAAGAACGGCCAGTGAA
>AYNK01001612.1:0-17281 GCA_000497225.1 Amanita jacksonii TRTC168611 | reverse complement strand
TTTTTTTTTTTTTTTTTTTTTTGATATCAGCGTTGTTTATTGTCGCGGCCGGTAAAAGGGTACGACGGGTAGATAGCTACGAAAGTGTCTATAGTAGGTACTGTGACTAAAACACAAATGAGGGGACTGCGCTCACGCCGAGCGAATGTGAACTTGTAAGGTCTGATAAGTAGCTATGAAACAATATAATTGCAGCGGCGAGTCGAGGGTAATAAACCTATTCAGCTCTTACGGGCCCATACGAGCCCGCTTCGAGCGGCCGGAAATTCTAGTGACAGCTAATCTTGCGCGACGTTGGTCGGCAAGAACTTTCATCTCTTTGGGTTTCGCCCGAGCTTTGAACCACGGGCAAGATGTAGACGAAGCGGCATGAGGCCCCAGACAATTCTGGCACCTCTCAACACCGCAATCACAAAGGGATAGGTGGTTGTCAATACAACAAGCTTTGCACATACTGTGATGCGACGACGTAGGGTGGTGTTCAGAGCAGATATCGCAGCTCGTCCACCTGGATTTGCAGTTATATGAGGAATGCCCCCATCTTAAGCAGATGGAGCACATTTTTGAGGGCGGGTGATTATGCCAGGGGCAAATCCGCCGAAGGATTCCCCCGAAAGAGAACTGCAACCTGCAAAGGCGCTTACCGCAAGTGCCTTTCCTGTCGTCACGGACTTTGAACAACACTATGGAAGTTAGCTTGTCCTTATTCGGAATTATAACCGGGGGAGCATGCAGGTGAACTCCTGCCCACTCTGGCGATTCCTTGATGAAGCGTTCAACAAGGCGAGATGAAAGTTCCCCCTCTTCAGTGAATCTGGGGACAAGATCGCATTTGACCGATGAGAAGGTTGGGCGAGCAACCTGTTGTACATCATTGTCAGTAGCCTGGATGAAACTGATAATTCCCTCTCGAATGCCGGCGACAACCGAGGCTGGGAGGGCCTGAGTACATTTGAAGTACACCCGGCGTCCGTCCGGGGACATATTCACTGCAATGACCTTGTTAGATTGCTCCTGCGCAATCTCAAGAAGGAGGGTGGTATCGAGGCCATGCTGAACATGAAAGTCCAACACGACGGAGTTCAGGGAGGTGCCCTTAACCACCATCCGTGGCTTGGGTACACTGGGGGCCTGTTGGGTAATTTGGCTCTTGGCGGCTTGTGCAAACGTCTTCGTGGCTGGGATAGTCTTCTGTGCCACAGGTGTGGTCTTCTGTTTCTTCGAGGTGAAGACACGGAAGGGAGGCTCAGCCGCGACGGGCTGATGGGTCGTGGGCATCACAGGTGCCATTGTCTTAGGTGCCGTCGGGACAGGCAGCTTAGGAGGGGGAGCGTCCCCGGCATGGGAGGGGGCAGGAGTTTCACGTAAACCTGAAACCGCCGGTAGACCGGGGCCAAGTTCTTTGTGTAAAATTACCCTAGCCTCGTCGAACGAGTCTAGGATCATCTTTTTGAGGTTTCCTACAGCATTTTCGGATAGGAAATAAGCGTCTCGGAGTTCTTTGTGAAAGTTCTTGACCAGGACCTTCTGCATCTTGGAGAAGCGGTCATAAAGTTCTTGCTCGGCGGCATCTTTTAAGCGAGTGGCCTCTGCCACGTCTAGGATAAACTCCGCTTCCATATCGGAATCCAAGTCAGAGTCGTCAGCGGGGGCCTGCCCTGAAGGTGCAGGTTGCAGGACTGGGGTAGGAGACACGGGGCCACTCCTAGAGGGTGGCCTCGAATGACGAGAGCGGGGGGTGGAGTCTAAGTCCACCTCTTTTGTGAAATCCGCTGGGGGGTTTGGTGACATTACCTTTTTGACAAGGTTGGGGGCTAAAGTTCGGACTTGGCGTCCAGCGAGCATTGCCTCAAAGGCATGGTCCCTCGCTTCCATGTCGTTGAATCCCATTTTGACAAAGTAAGCCTTAGCCGCAACCGGGCCTCGGACAGCCGCCTGAAGGACAGCATTGCGCTCTCTTCGAGGGTAGGAGAGGAAGTAGTTCAGCCACTCATGAGGGCCCTCCTCCGGAGGCCCAGGCACGGTCGATCTGCTAGAGAAAACATCAGTGACCCCATCATAGGGTTCACTATTCCTGAAAGGTTGGTGCTCGCCCGGATCTGTGGGCATGGCAAGCTAAAGCCTTCGCGAAACAGAAAATTGTTGCTCAGTGGGTAAGGGAAAAGCGTGGAAAAAAAGCGAGAAGATGGCGGTAAAAGAGCAAGCGGAACTGAATGTCACACGACACGCCCATGACAACCAGTCACTCTAGACACGGAGCCGGCGGATTTATCAAAACCGATTGAATCACCCTGACCACTTTGGGCTCATTGCGCGCCCTCAGGGGCAGCCAGAATTGGAACTCAACATCGTCGCATCTGACTCAGCCCTTCGAGGTTTAAAACTTGGGCGCCGTTGGCCAAGTGCATGCCATTGGTAACCTATCCACCCCCGGTTCCCTATTTTCTTCCTCCGTCGCGATTCGTCATGCAAGGATCAGGGTCCGCCAATGGCCAGGGTTACAAGACTGGGTTGGTCGGGCTGGATCTTGCCAATTCGCTAACGCATGCTATGGGTTTCTCGTTCCTGACATCTCTCTTTTCCGGGACGTCACTAGGAAACCTCAATGTTCCCGAGGGGATGAAACTCTTTGTGCTGGGTTCCGTTATAGAATCCGGGCGGCGGTTCTGTTACTGGGCTTTTGAGAGGTTCAAAATTCGTGAGTTGATCAGCCTGGCTTTCTGACTTTGAGGCGCCCGCTCATTATTTCACCAAGGTTGGAGCATCACCGCTCAGTTTGATGAGGGTGACCCTGCTTGTGAATGGCTAGTAAACTATCTCGTACGTTTGATTTCATCACGGGCCCACTTTAATATAACCTAAATTGATCCTCTACTCTAGACAGAAGAAAATGTATGGAAGCGATCTCGTGAATTTATCGTCTCCGCCAAGAGCTCCCAACTTCGATGGGGAATCAAGCTACGCTCAGCAATGGGAAGCGCCGAGTACGTTCCTAAATACAACAAGCCTCATCTCTTCCGCTGGAAAGGATATTGGATCGAGATTCAAAGAACGGAGAGATCGTACGACCCAAATAATATAGCCTATGCGCAACCTGGCATGTCGAATAACTCCATCCTGTTGACGTGAGTAGATGCTTTCTACCTTGTTTTTATCGCCCAAATGCTAATATCTTTGAGTAGCATCTACACTTTAGATATCAATGTACTATCGAACCTCGTGGAGGAGGCCCGTTTAAAGTATATTGAAGGAAGGCGGCCGCATGTTATCGTGCACAGCATTGACCTAGTAAACTCCTCGTCCACTTACATGCGCAGACTCCTTAACCATACTCTTAGACCCTCGGAAATAATTGGAATGTGGTGAAACGTAAGAATAGACGGCCGTTGGAGTCCATCGTCCTGCCCGATGGTCTTTTGAATTCGCTCGTTCAAGACGTAAAGGACTTTTTGCAGACGGAAAACTGGTATATGCGTGCTGGAATACCCTATAGAAGAGGATATTTATTGTACGGGCCTCCGGGGACTGGAAAAAGTACGTCGATTGGGTTGTAATTTGGATTGTTCAATGACTTATGCACGCCGCTCAGCCTCGACTATATACGCTCTTGTGAGTGTTTTTTTATAGCTTTCTAATCTTATTCCTGGACTGAAACCGCCCAAGGCAGGAGAACTTGGACTAGAAATTTATACCATTTCACTCTCTTCTGGCTTGTCCGTTTTGAGAATACTATTCATACTTGGGAATCATCTAATCTTCCGTCAGTGTCGACGATAGCATGCTCCAGCGATCCATTTCGTCGCTTCCGAAACACTCCATTTTCTTGCTCGAAGATATCGACTGTGCCTTCCCTTCCCGTGAAGAAGAGGAAGAGGAAGAACGGGCTACGAGACGAAGTAACATGCCCCCTCAACCACAATGGGTTTTCCCTCGTAACCCATTATTCAGGAATCAGAAACCGGCTATCAACGTGACGATGTCCGGTTTGTTGAACCTACTGGATGGAGTTGGGAGTGAGGACGGGAAGTTATTCTTTGCCACGGTTCGCCTCCAGTTACCAATTACCAGTTGCTTGCAAAACTGATTGCGCATTATTTAGACTAATTATGTCGACCGCCTTGATCCCGCACTACTCAGGCCTGGCAGAATCGACGTGAAGACAGAGTACAAATTGGCTACAAAATCTCAAGCCATTGCTTTGTTCAACCGATTCTACCCACGGTCTCTCGACGAGCCTGCAGCTGCTGGTGCAATCGATTTCTCCAAGAAGCCGTCTCCAGATGTAACGTTGTTACACTCAACGCCGGCGGCTGAACTGGACCGTCTCAGCGCAGAATTCGCTTCTCATCTCCTTGACGACGAGTTCACGACAGCGGAGTTGCAGGGATTTTTGCTACTGCACAGAAAGAGCCCGCAAGACGCTGTGCACAACATCGATAAGTGGATAGAGAATGAGAGAGCAGAGAAGACAAAGAGGAAGGAAGCAGAAGCAGCTCGCCGCGTCAAGTCTCCTGCGGCAGAAAACGAAGGCAATTTACTAAGTACTACACGTCCGCGATCGCCAGTGGTTGCCGTGGCACCAATAGAAGTGGTAGCCCCGCCGACTCACAGCACGAACCTTGGGGAAACATGACATACGGACGTACATACCTGTCATGTTTACGGTTGTCTTACACACGATTCCATGTACAATAGGTGGCAATTGAATAAAGCGTACATTAAAGTATACATACATTAATTCATGAGGATGTCAAGTAGAAAAGGTTACGCGGTATTATACATCTGGTTTGGACGCCAAGTTGCAACGTCGGTGGAGGGTTAATCTGTAGAACGAAGCATGGTGACGCGCGAAGGTACCGAGTTTAGTGTCAAATCAACCCAATATACGCCCAACACGCTGTGGGGGCGTGGCATGCAAGCGCATAACACGCCATATTACCTCCATTTTATCGCGCAATCCATTGTAGACTGCCTGTTCTCCCAGTCCCAAGCGTGCTACTTTCGACACTTTCTTGCTATGGCGGACGATCATATCAAGGATGTAGTCTTGCAGGTCTTTGTGTCTTCCTATGGTCTTTATCTCTTCCATCGCCCTAATCTGTGATCGCGATCGTATCGACACTCGTATGACATTTTCAGGCAAACTGTCTGGTGTGTTCTGTAGCAACTCCTCCACGAGCTTGCCAACGTGCTTCATTATTTCGTCTTTCATCACCTTGTCTCTGAACGTGTCGGCCCTCAGAGCGTGCTGAAGCGAATCAGAAAGATTCTCGGGAAGGTTTTCGACTAGTTCCACGGGGAGTCTACTGAGGACCTGAGTGGACATCTTTTCCAAAAGTGAATCCGGAGTTCTTTCAATCGTGATACGGGGAATGATTTGAAATACGCTTGTGGGTACGTTCTCGAGAAATTCCACGGGTAGTCGTGCCAGACAGCGGCTTGGAATTCGGGCGATATACTTCGGGGGTAGTTTTTCGATGGCCTCGGGAGGCACAGTTTTGAGCCATGATACGGGAACCAACGATAGCATACAAGGCAATCGTTCGAAGATGGGCCGGGGTATGGCGCGTACTGCTAGGCCGAGAATACTAAATCGTCGCTTCCGTGGTGAGGGATTCTCGGGCGATGAGTGATCCTCAGTGGCTGGCGCCGAGAGCTCTGCGGGGCTGCCTGCGGATGAGTTGATTGTCGTCACCAGACGCTCGAGGGGCAGAACAATTGAATTCTTGTACTCGGGGGGAAACTCTGCTAGCAAGTCATCTGGTAACTGATACAAGAAGTTTAGCGCGAGTTGTCGATTAGGATAGTCTGAAGGCTGATCTAGAAGTGCTTGCAAGCGCTGTAACGCGATCTTGACAAGCCTGTCCGGCAATCTGGTTATGACCTCCGGGCACGTAAACAAGATGTCGTCCCGAACTCGTAAGAACACTTCATCAGGAAAGCGCTGGAACATATCCGCTGGTATTCTCCCGAAGATATCAGCCGGTGCGCCAAGAATGAACTCATCAGGAACTTTGTGAGCCACTCTGGCTGAAACTCGCGCCAGGAGCTCCCCGGGCAACCTTGCAAGCACGGCGGGGGGTATTCTTGCCACTAACCGCTTGGGGAGTACGCTTTCAAATTTGATCATCAATTGGCCGGGTAACTTTGTTCGCAATTCAGGACTTGCGTGTGTGACTAGGGCATCTTCTGTCGCTTGCTCAAAAGCGCATTTGCACCCCGACTCTGTTAGGTTCTTCTCGAGGTTCCCGCGCCATAACGTTGCATGCGTTGCATTCAACATCCATTCTGTAAAGGCATTCAGGACTGAATCGACAGACAGTTGATCCGTATTCATTACGGCCTCAGTGATAACCTCTTTCGTCGCTTGCCGCAACTCCGTCCAGTCTTTCCGTTTGTCAATAAGCGTCTCCGCATCGGATTTAACGAGGGGCCAAATTGCCCCTTCGAGGGCCCCAGGAACTGCTTTCTTCATTGCCATATCCAAAGACACATGATCGCTACCAGAGATATAGCTCTTGACCGTTGGAGCCGCGACGTTATCCCATCTAAGACCGTCGAGTGATACAACGAGGTAATGCCGGATGATGAGCGTCGCAATCGTGCGCGCGAGAAAGTAGCAGTTGTACTGCTGCAACGTATAATTCTTGCATTCTTCGTCCATCTGAATAGCGACGCAGACGGCGATAACCGCATAAAGGTCAGGCTTTTTCTTAGCGTTGAATTCCGCGATCAATTGCACGTCTGCCTCGGAATGGAGAGTAGTGAGCTCGGCGTTAGTGACGGGGGTGATGCTATCCTCCGCCTTGCAACCCTTTGCTAGGATTGCCTCGGGGGAAGGGCCACCAAGTGGTCTGCGATCAACACGAAGGAGCGTATCTTCGTCCATATATACAACGACGAATTCATGTTTGAAATCGTCCCTCTCCTTCCAAAGCTCCATCCGATTGATATCGGTATACGGAAGGCGCCGGTACCAGTCAAAGATCATACCCTCGTCCCAATCGTCAAAACTGATGAGTATGGGGGCTATCTCCCTCTTTGACGAAGGTGAACTGGATGCAAAACCGTGCCTGACCTGCGATGGGGAAGCATAGGATGGCCGGAACGCTGAAGGTAAGGCGCCATTATCACGGCTTCCGAACCTGAGTCCGGAGAGGTGTCGCATTGAGATCCTACGTAGAATGAGCCTTTTCAACCCAAGACGTCAGAAACAACATACTTGATGTGTGCTGACACTGGCTCTGATAGCAAAGAGCTCTACTGTGGATCGAGACAGTAGGCACCCCGAAATATATGCGAAAAATCATTCGTAACCCAAGTGGAGGTATGGTAGAGTACTGGATAGTTGGGCCTAATACGAACCAAGCCTAAGATGGAGGCTTGCGGCCGCCTCTCACGTCACAAGGCTTGGCGTGATTAGGATTGGACGCCACAGGCTCCTGCTGTGCCCTGCACCACATGGCCATCCAAGTAGACGTGAGTGTCGAAGAACGAGCACGCGAGGATTGTAGGACACTAGTGCCAGCTTCAGTTCTCGTAGCCGCATATGCATCGTTGAGATTTCCAACGAAAGGACGATGACGACAGTTGAACGAGCCTCTGCCCAGGACCAATACTCAACGCCGACTCCTGTGTATCAACCATCAACTGTTGCTAGGCAAATAAGGGCATTAAATGTAGTGAACCGACCCTTTGTGAAAGCATATGGTCCTGGATTGCCGGGATCGGATCTCGTATCCGAAAGTACTGACGGTTTTCTCCATCAATTGTCTTTGGTTCCTGCAACGCAACACGCGAGATTTGCGAAATGTTGGTGCTTGGTTTAACAGTTGACGTGCTGGCCAATGTGATCTGTCAAAGACTGTCCATACTGGTTCTGAATGAGACGAGAATCAGGTATAATGCGCATATCATTATTTAGGCTAGGCATTCGGGCGCAGGTTCATGTGGTGTGACTGACTTACTGCTGGCACCCAAGCCCCTTGTGTTTTCTTTGGATCGGTCGCCCTACAATATCTTGAATGCATCTTGTTAGGTCCCCCAACCAGAATAAACCCCCTGCTATTCTAACTAAAATAAAAAATTCCAGCATATTCCCTAGTGCAAAGCCTTTACCGGTGCAAATAAACAGAGATGGACGTCCTGGACATTGATTCACCCTGGGCGGAAAACGCAGATCACACCATCGCTCAACAAAATGAATGGTCAAAGATTACATCCAGCTTCACGAACGTATGTCCAACTCCTCAAGTATTTGACAGATGCTCAAGGAATTATCGATTATCCTTCAGGCAGGATACCGCGAAGGAATCACGGCAGGCAAGGAATCCGCTCTCCAAGAAGGTTTCGATTTTGGATTTGCTCTCGTAGGTGCCCCGTTGGGCCGGGAGCTTGGGATACTCCGTGGTACGGTCACAGCACTCATCAGCTACTTATCTTCTCCTTCATCGTCACCCTCCCAATTCCAATCGTTGTCCGAAGCAAGGGATATAGCTACTCGGCTATCATATATCAGATTCTCAGACATCGCCCCTCCCGACCTTGAAGCAGAGGCCCACGCGAAAGAACACCTTGGAGGTGAAGATGATGTAGAGGTGGATATACCCGAGGAGCTGGCTGAGAAGAGGAAGCTAGAGACATTGGAAGATATGCTTGGGGGGTTGCACACGAGCGGTGGCGGAGCTGCTCCGGCAAGACCCACGATAAATGATGTCCAGGTCCTCAAGGACAAGCTCTATGCGCTTTCCTCATCCATTGGACTCAACTTGGCCAGCGTCTCGTTGCCAAATATGGAGTAACAACAGCGCGTGCCATTTTACGGGCAGCTTTTGTCTGCGCTGACAAACATGGCTGGGTGAGGTATAGCCAAGCGTTCGTTACCGCCTGGCTAGTAATGCTGCCATAACTCCCTTCGTTGAATACGGAATCATACGGACCGGTAGGAGATGAGGTTGCGTAGACGCACTTATTGTAACAACTTACATGAGAAGTGGAAAGGACAATAATCGAGCAGTTGTCATAAAGAACATGGAACATATAAGGGAAAGACATTGTCTACGCACTACTTGCCGAGAAATCAGAAAAGACGACCAACTCGGGCACAAACATTCCCACCAGCACCCAACGGAGGTTATACACTATCATGCAACCCTTCGGGGTGCCTGTCAGAGGAACGGTCAAACGAAGTACAGCATAGGCATGGAGGAATGAAGGAGCTAAGCAGCTGAAGATCAGACCAAAGTTTCCCTGCCTTCCAGTTCGGGCCTGGAAACATTGTAGATAGCAGTATACCAGTGGTTGGGCGGAAAGCAGAGTGCTCGCCTCCAATATGTCGTCGTAACGTTTGACACGGTTCAGATGTGGCAGTTTAGCATTCACAGGAGGGGTGCTGAGCACTGATGTATGAATGAGGCAGGATTAAGTGTCAGGTGTATATACCTCTATCAAGAGAGCGGTTAAAGGCCAGGAGTTGAGCGTTGTGGTTCTGAATTACAGGTGGTTACCGCGTAGCAATAAGAATGTGGAGTTGCTTACGATCATACATGAGTGCATGAGCATTACTGACTACGTTATTAAATATGTCCGAGGGGTTGAAGAGAAAAAATGGCTTGGGAACGAAATATTAATGCTTCACGCCAGAGCTGCCTGCTTGCACTCCGGACTTTCAAAGCCTATTGACCTGCATTCAATCGCATTGCCTGTACCCATACAACTTAAGTATAGGAGAAGATGACAGCAAGTACTGGTTCTTATATCGGCCGTCATACCATTGCTCAATTTCAACTCTGAGGAGATGACGTACAAGGCCCCTCACGTCTTCTGGATCCATAATCCTTTGCTGACAAAAGTCTTCCCTGGTGATTACGTGCCGAAATTGTCCCAAGAAGGATAGGGGTAAGGTTATATATTCTCATCTGCACTATTTTGAAGCGTTGTTGCCACGATCACTGTATCAAAAAGAGTGATACATAATCGATTAAGTATGACCGACAATAGCCTGTGGAATGTACGGTTCCTCAAGATACTCGATCTCCTCAGGAGTGAGTTGTAAGTGGACAGAAGCTGGGGTGGTCGGTCAATGGTCTGTGTTGATATGATGCAGAACTATGAGCTTACCAATGATATCATGTAGATGTTCCAATGAGGTTACTCCTATGATTGGAGCTGTCACACCGTCTTTCCCAAGGATCCAGGCCGAAGCCACTTGAGCCATCGAGATTCCTCGCTTTTTGGCAACTTCCTCAACCCGGTTGATGATAGCGGCGTTGGTGCCCGACTTTGACTGAGGGTACCTACTGACGAGACTAATGTATATAGGGCATAAGTGAAGTGTTTGATTTATGGTTAGAGAACACTTGCATATCTACTTTGCTGCGGGCCGTACTCTCTGATAGAGGCCGGGCAAGGAGTCCACGGGCAAGGGGAGACCAAGGGATGGAGCCAACGCCAAAAGACTTGTTGATGTAGTTGTGTGAATCGGTCAGGTATAGAATTGGAGCGAACCTACCTTGAGTGTCGGAAACATTTCGCGCTCTTCTTCACGATAAAGAAGACTGTAATGATTCTGCATGGAGATGAAAGGAGTCAAATTGTTTGCGATAGCATAATCTAAGGATGATGTTGGTATTAAATAATATATGTGGTTGGGAACACGTACTTTGCATAGCATGAACTTTAGGTCGCATGAACTAAGTATCTTGGTTCGGCAAGTGACGTAGAAACAGCTCACATTGCCAAGCCCAGCAAGAGGACATGCCAATATATCGAACGTAGCCAGCTTTGACGACATCATTAAGAGCTTGCATCTTACGACCGTTATCAAATGCTCATTGAAAAGACAGTCATTACTTACTGTTTCTTCAATGGGGGTATTAGAATCAAACCGATGGCCTGTTGGTATGATAAGTGATGTGATAAACTCTTGAGTTTGAAACAAACAACATACATTGTAGCAAGTCGATGTAACCCAGTTGCAAGCGCTCAAGACTAAGCTTCACGGAATCGAATATATGCTGGAAAAAGCAGCGGTCAGAAGATGAGAGAGGAACAAGGTATTCCGATACCTTGCGGCTCAGGCCATGTTGATTTACATAGCCGACGTCATCGGGGTCAGCTCCAGCCAACCCCGGCTTCACATCTGCGGTACGCCCTACTGTGTAGAAAACCTACAATGATAGTGAGCTCGCGGTACTTGAGTCACATATAAAATATACCTTTGTCATGATTACGATCTCATCCCTTGGCAAGTTCAGCTGCTTGATAGCTTTCCCCAGCACTCGCTCCGATTCTCCATTAGAGTACATCTTGCCGGCATATGAGATCAAGTTCATCCAGGCGATGCTTGCTGAAATGTGACTTACGTTTGCTGTATCGAATGCGTTGATACCTGCATCATAGCTGTTAACAAGGGGGCAGTCAAAACCAGTGTTGTTAAGAACGCAAAGGAATTAGGTCACGCACGCGGCCTTGATATGTTTGATGGATTCTTCCTCTTGCAGAACCCAGGGTTGCCATTTTGGGCTGCCATACGACATACATCCTAATACGATCTTGGACACCTTCAACCCCGAATTGCCGAGGCGAACTGTGGAGCATAGATCAATGAACATACCCAATCCCACCGAAATGAAGGCAGACCATAAGGCATCCCCTTTTTCTGAAGATTGGCAGCCATCAATGAGGAAAGTTAAGAGAAGATGGTGACGACTATCAATCCTTTTATCGTGGTCATAGCGCTCGACTTGGAGGGGATGACGTGGGCGGCCGGGTGCACTTTCCGAACTTGAAATAAACATGATCTTTGCTGACAAACGCAGTACCCGATATAAGACGGCAATCTCGGTAACGTGCCGAAATTGCTTCGTACAGGATAAAATTACGTATCCAATACCGACCGTTTCCTACACACCGTACAGCTAATTGTGGCCGACGATAGCCTGAGGAACATATGGTTCCTCAAGGTACTTGATCTCCTCGAGAGTGAGTTGTACGTGGACAGAACCTGTGGTGGACAATCAACGGCCCAGGTTGGCTTGGAGCGGAGCTGGGAGCTAACCAATAATGTCACGGAGATGTTCCAATGAGGTCGCCCCTATGATTGGCGCTGTCACACCGTCCTTCAGCAGAATCCAAGCCAAAGCAACTTGCGCCATGGAAATTCCCCGCTTTTTAGCAAGTTCCTCAACGCGATTGACAATGGAAACGGTGGTATCTGATTCTGACTGGGTAATTGTGGAGATGTATCTAGCATGGAGACAATGAGTGTTATTCTTAATTTGTATCAAGATAGTACGTGCCGGTCTGTTTTGCTGCGGGCGGTGCTCTCCGATAAAGGCCGAGTGAGGAGTCCACGAGCAAGCGGAGACCAAGGAATGGAGCCAACGCCGAAAAGCTGGCGAGTGAGGTTGCGTGAGTAGGTGGGTTCTAGGTTCAAACCAACTTACCTTAAGTGTCGGGAACATTTCGCGTTCTTCCTCACGATACAGAAGACTGTAATAGTTTTGCATGGAAATGAAAGGTGTCAGCTTGTTCGCAATAGCGTAGTCTAGGGCATCGTGTTAGCATTGATGAATGTATGCGGTTTCAAAGGATGTACTCTGCATAGCATGGACTTTTGGATATCGATTAAGCATATGACTTTTGCCAGTAATGTGACAACAACTCACATTGCCAAGCCCAGCAAGAAGACATTCCGATATATCGAACGTAACCAGCTTTCACGACATCATGAAGAGCTTGCATCTTACAACTATGAGCTAATGATCGCCTAGAAAATAGACATTACTTACCGTCTCTTCAATGGGCGTATTAGGATCGAACCGGTGGCCTGTTGATAAGACATGAGGTCTGCCTTTGAGCTTGGAAAGAATGCAATACATTGAAGCAAGTCGATATAATCCAGTTGCAGACGCTCGAAGCTTAGCTTTACAGAATCAAATATGTGCTAGAACCGACAGCCATCGATAGGTGAGGAGACGAAAAGACAATGATGCTACCTTGCGACTCAAGCCATGCTGATTCACATAACCAAGCTCATCAGGGGGAGCTCCATCAAACTTGGCATCGGCAGTACGTCCAACTGGAGCATAGAGCTATGAAATAAATAAGCTTACGGTACTTCACATGTACAAATGTTACAACTTGCCTTGGTCATAACTACGATCTCTTCTCTGGGCAAGTTCAGTTGCTTGATGGCTTTCCCCAGAACTCGTTCCGACTCTCCGTTGGAGTACACCTTGCATAATGCGGAATATGATGAGATGTTTGCAATTCCCGCTTAATGAAACTCACGTTTGCCGTGTCGAATGTGTTGATGCCCATGTCATAGCTGTCAATAAAAGGTTAGTACACTTGTCAGAGGGCGGACAAAGTTACGCACGCAGCTTTGATATGCTTGATGGATTCCTCCTCTGGCAAAACCCAGGGTAACCATTCTGGAGTGCCATATGACATGCATCCCAGTATGATCTTGGACACCTTCAACCCCGAATTACCAAGGCGAACTACAAAGCACACGTTTTTATCAACCAAGGGAGCTGTTGGCGTGAAGAAAGCTAACCATAAGGAATTCCTCTTTTCTGAAGGTTGGCAGCCATCGGTAGAGGGTGATAAGAGGAGGTGAAAATGGATATCGATTCTTATACCATCGTTGGTATTGTAACAACTTCGGAGGTTATATCAACACGTACAACGTTCCACTTTTGGATAAGCCTGGATACTCTCGCTAAAGAGCCGCGAATTTTCTCGTGTTGAAAACTTCCACGCGATACTGGTGCCTGTGGTATTATAGTCAAAGGCAAGATGGAGTACGTTCGTAGAGAAAACGTTGCTCTGCATGGCAATGGATTATCATGACGTAGCTAATACCAATTTCGTGCGGGGTAACCGGTAATTAGTAAACAACATCATTTACACTGTTATGCATAGCGTCAAGATATCCCGATACGTCGGACATAGCTAGCCTTGGGGGTCCCGGATGATCATATCTCTGCCGCAACAGGCGTGCCACAATTGAACCGCTGACGGCCGGTCGGTATGACATGGTATTCGCTATCGTGAACGTAGTATGGCAAGTTGATCGATCGGAACTGCGCACTGACTATCAGACAATGACGAGGGATGAATAAGGCGCTAGTTGTGTCAGTTGACGCCTGCTCCATCAGGGTTAGCTTGAATACGTCCTACAAAGTAGATAAGTCGCCAGGCCGCGTCAGTACTTGAGTTACCGTGAAACAGTCTACCTTTTGGCGTGGGCCACGAGCTTTACGCCTTCCACCTGGTGTTCGTTCTAATTCTCCACGGCACTCGGGCAGAACCCAGTGTTGCCACTGTAGAGTGCCGCACGACATTCCATCCAGTATGATCTTGGGATCTGAATGGTAGAGACGAACCGGGAAGCAGAAAGATGATCTCATCAAGCATTACGCTTAGCGCGAACGGAAGGACGTTGGAAGAAGTGCTGAACAAATTCAACGGCAAGCATCCGAATTTTTACATACAAGTCTTTAGGTAGCATGCTGACAGAATCCATTGAGGCCGAGAGAAGGTGTGGCAAAAAGCTGACTTTTGGTGGGAGCTGCTTTTTGGGCCAGATCCCCGCGACCCGCGATTGTGTCATAAATGCATGATCCCGATCTGGTGTTCAATTACTTCTGGGGCTTAACCTGGCTTAGCACTACGGCACCAATCACAGCTGCGGGGAGGACGGGCTACCCAGGTTACCTTGTCACCAAAAAGAAAGGTCCTACAGCAAAGACCGGCGGCCGACTTCCCAATGACGTGTTGTGTGTGTAATCAGGCCTGCCCACGTTGGTGAACAATAAAAAGGCAACGTGGAGAGTTCTTTGGAAACAGGAGAGGTCCGTTATTCTCGTTACAACGAGAGGGAAGCATGCGTAAACTGTTTGGAGCAGCAACAATCAACTTCAGGCGGCGAATCCAGTACGGGAGATACCGGTTCCAAGGGACAGGTATAACGACGCTCAAAATATAACTGCTTCTCGCAGTCCGGGAGTTGTAGAGAGTCAGAATCATACCATCGTTCGTAATACAGTATTATACTTCAGGAAGGTGTACATGTTTCTTTTCGACTTGCCGATTTTAGTTTCGTGTTTCAACGCCGCTAATATATCTTGGCGTAGATTTTCCTGTTGAAGATCCTTGGCTAATCACCGCTGTGGTTAATCCAAAGAGGAAAGCTTCTCCCTAGGCTCCAATCGTTTGGTTTGTTCCGACAGACTTGGACGAAGGTTCCTATTTTCGGTGCCGGATGACAGCATGTTCTCATGGGAACATTTGTGGAAAGAGCCGGCCATCCATGATATGGTTATTCATTACTTGTCGTAGATTGGATACAGCACTTTATGGGACTGGAATAGGAAAGTTTGCTCTACTACCTACTATTAATGCGATTGAAGAGTAATACAGTTGATGGAAATGGGCGTGGAACTGCACAAATGTGGGGGTAAAAAAAAAAGTGAAAAGTAAGCCAATGGTAATGGCAAAACAAATTGGGGGTAAAGTTGGGGGTGGAGCTGCCAGTAATGATCTACAACACGAAAATGAAGGTAAAAATGCTGAATCGAAATGGTTCGCAAAACCATTTAACTTATATTGATGATTCATCGGCGCGCGACACGCTTTCGTTCGCGTCCATTCTCTTCTTCTACATCCATGGCCTCTGTCTGAATAAAGTTAAGTGCTTGATTCTGAAGTTGCTGTTGGGAACTAATTCTCGAGTTTCGCGTCCGTCGCCTACTCAGACCGGGCCCTAGCGGTGGGCCATTACCGGCTGTCATGTGGATGGCCGATGCAGGCATCGTTGAAGAGCCGTCTATGGTCGCAGGTGCCGAGGCCGCGTCAAGCATCATCATCATCGCGTGCCGCCTCTTCGCGCCGGCGGAGACCGAGAACATGTTGTCAGGGAAATTGGATGATGGCGGTGGGATAGCTGGACGCGGTTCGGCAAAGAAGTCGAATGGGTGAGCGGTGGGTAGGGCGACGTAGGGCGATGATCCGTCCCCTTTTGTCGTGGGACGCGGTTTGATTGCGCGTTGGATCGGCCGAGTAGGCGTGGGTGCGGAGATCACAGGTGGTGATGATGGCTCCAAGGTGTGTTGGATGGGAGAAGAGGTTGGGGACATGGATTTCTGTTGAATGCTTGCTTAGAACTGGGGAGAAGAAAGTAGAGAAAATAAAGCCACTTACGGTACCTCCCTGACGCGAACTAGGTGCATTAGGTGAAGAGGTCTTAGTAGCCTTGGTAACTGGGGATGGAGCAGGCGCAGTAGACACCATGGTAGTTTTTCCCCGTTCCCTTTCTTTTTCCTTTTCTTCCTCCTCCTCCTCCTCTTCATCTTTTTGCTTGAGAGCTTCTAATCTTGCTTCCGTCCAATCCATGATACGAGCAATCGACATGCCTTCCTTGGACTCCGCATCATCGATGCCACTAACAGACACGTCCTGTTGGATCATATTGAGTAGGTCCTGGCAGGCCGCTGCATAGCCCGCATCGTAAGCCCGTTTTGCTGTCTCCCTAGACGAGCGATACAATGTGGTGATACTCAAGGCCGCGGCTGATCGGAGGTGCAAGGCGCAAGAATATGTCAGCGCAACATGGCTTACAATGCGTATTAATATTCACCTTTAAAATTGTTTAAAAGTTCCTTCTCTGCGTTCTGGTGCGCTGTTGGCAGGGAGCTTGCTAGAGAGTTGAGGGATTCCATGACTAGGCAGAATCTAATTGGTGATGTCTGCCGAAGGTGCTGGGTTTGCTGACTAATCACAACAAGGCACAACAAAATTGAAGTGCAGGGCAGTGATTAAATATTTTGTGGTAGAAAAAGCTGTAACTGAAAGGCTAAAGAAGTAACATGGGGATATTTTAGCCATATATCTGCTTTCTGAAATACCTTTCTGCCTGTGGTAAGAGCCAGTAAGAATTGCCATCCAATGTCATCAAACAGATCTATGTATCATGTTAGACTGAAAGAATGATCATGTGATGCATGCTCATGATATATGTGAGATAACTAGTCATCAACTGAGCTATCAATATGACTTGTTAATGCCCTATCTTTCACAAGTAAGATAGGTGTTATGGTCACTTGGGTACAGCTTCTCAGGTAGCAATGAAGCAGCCTGGATAGTAGGCAAGGAAGGGACTTTGGATCTCAAGCAAGGGTGGCACTAAGGCTAAGTTTACTCTGCAAAGATGGACAAAAATGCGTGATCATGCATGGTCACACATCCAACACATGGTCATTGATTGGCCATGCAT
>AYNK01002305.1:0-12203 GCA_000497225.1 Amanita jacksonii TRTC168611 | reverse complement strand
TACATTGCTCGTCCATTCATATGATCAAAGCTAATAATACCTCAATTACAGGTAGCGACATCTATTGATGTTGAGTGTTTCTTCAGCTGTGGCAGACTCCTTCTTTCCCATGTGCGATCCCGACTCTCTGCCCATACAACAGCTGCTATCTTATGTCTTGGACATTGGAGCCATCTTAATCTAATTAAAAACGAGGACATACTAATGTAGAAGCTGCATAACCGCGCCTATGGCTGCAGTGTCTGCACTGGAAGCTCTACCTAGCAAAGGGAGTTCATAGACTTACAGTGCTTATGCAGTTGCAAGAAGAACTAAGGTATATTCGTCAGAATGTCTCTACTTATATACATGTTTCTTATGCTAATATTATAATATGTAAAACATGTATTGTGTGGCTGATACATGAAGTGATTACAATGTGGCTAACACATGGAACTATTTAGTGGAACCAATAGTTATAACAATGTGGCTGACACATGGAGATATTAGTGGAACTATTAGTGGAACTAATAGATCTAATGGCTGTAATGTTGAAGCGAAGCATGTTGTTGCCTCTGCATTTCAACAACTAAAGCTGACATCACTTCCAGATCTTCAAGTTCAAGTTGTTTCTGACAAAAACATTATAATACTTGATTGATACTTTACTCCTTAGCTTTTGACGTAGAACAATCACTAGTCTACTGCTACTACTTTTAATACACATGAATTTACCTTCATTATTGGGTATAACCCATGCGGGTACGGGTGTGGGTGTGGATGTGGGTGCGGGTGCGGGTCAGCTTGTTCTGTACCTGTGTCCAAACCCATACCCTGAGTGAGGGTGTGGGTATGTCATGGGGTATGGGTGCAGGTATGCCCCTGGATACCCAGGGGTATACCCAAGCCAATCCCTAAAGTCTGCAACATTTCCAAAGAGGTCTGTTGGCTGGCTTTCTGATGGCAGGCTGTCAACCTGCATCGTGTTTTCTGACTGCAAGCTGTCAGCTTGCTTGTCTTCTTGTCCTTTGTCTTCATGTGAGCCCCCATACAGAGACATGCCCTGTGAAAAGGGGGAGGGGGGAAAAGGGGTGTTACTACCCTTGGGGGTAGATGCCAGGCTAGGGGAGGATGATTCCTCACTAGGATCACCCCACTCCTTGGCCATTTTGCCTGACTGAGCGTTGTAAACATCTATGAGTTCCTGTGCACTCAAAGGTAAGGAGTCCCAATTGATGACCGCCCGCGTCAAAATGTCGCTCCCATCTGGAAAATAGTCCTGGATAAGTTCTCTGTGTTCTGGGAGAACAAGTCTCCACTTGGGTTTCGAGTCAGAAGAGGAATCCATGTCTCTGTTGAGACAAGGACTTGTGCCTGACACTTCTGTCCGAGGCCTAATGATGGCATTGGCTCCGCTAGGGCGAAGTCCTTGACCGTGAAAAGCCGTGCTCTCAGGCTGCCCCGACGTGTTTGCTCATTCTTCTTCTTCCACTCCTCCACCTTGTTGCTAGCTTCTATGGCATCTTGTTCCTCTTTACGGGCGTTGATACACAGTATATAAGGATTGTCATTTACCAGTCTGGTACAGTAGACTCACTACAAGGCTGATTCCAGTGTGGGACAATCTTGACCACCTCGCTCACTTGTACCACTTGAGCGCACTCTCCACCTTGAAAGATCCGTTCGCAGCCCACCTCCTTCCAAACAATGGGTTACAGTTCCCCATGCTTCATCGATTGGAACAGAAGCTGTTTGTTTTTTGCTCAATAGGGGCCAAGAAAATCCGAAGAATAGTGGAAGAAGACATGAGGACGTACATGAGATTCAATCGAGCCATTGCCCCCCCCCCCCAAAAAAAAAATAAAAAGCAGCAGACATGCACCAGATGCGCGCTGAGACACCTGTTCCTAAGAGTCGCCAAGTACCTTCCTCACATTTTCACTTCTACTCACAAGATAAACTAGCTAATTTCATGACTGTAACTATCACTTGTGAGTGCGTAGCAAACCCAAAAGTTATATCTTGCTACAGATTCCTTCTGTCGGGAAGAACAAGCTACGGAATTTGCACAAGATTTTGAGTATAGCCCAATAGGCAATGCCATACGATACCAGACTGATTATCAATGTTGCGAGAATGCAAAAAGTGGCGACCCTTGGGTAACCCGACTTGACTTGGATGGCCTTATACGCGCCGTACATGGCAGCCCAGAGACGGCGGAACCTGGCTGTAAATCTCAACCATGTGACTTTCATCATGCCAACGTAGAATCGACCAGCCCGCCTCCGGTCTCGAAGGTATTGCCAGAGTGAATCATGGCATGGTTCAACGTAATTCGGCGAGATGCGTAGAAGTGGACGCATTCTAAGCAGGGTCTGCCGCAATTCTTCTTCCTTGATCGATAGCTGACGACAGACGTATTCTAATTGTGGCCGACGCCAGACAACTAGGACTGTCAAAAACTTCATCAACAACCTGTAGTCCTGCTGTTGAGATAATATATGGGTATATAACTGGTCTAGTTCAGCGAAGGGTGACGAAGATCCCGCTGCACGGAGTTGGAGGATAGCATCCAGCTGTTCGCTGGGATTGCGATCTTCATTATCGATGAGTTTGATGGTAGTTGACGCGTATAGGAACCCAGAGGATGACTTGCGGATGAGTGAATCAATGTCCTCGTTAGACGGCCAAGACGGCCATACAAGCAACGCTTCTGCGTGTTTGGCGGAGATGCGGGTCAATTCATCCTTGAGATATCTTGTCACGTCCTCTCGCGCTTCGGAATTGCCATCCAGGCTGACACGATGCGTAATGGTCGACATGCTATCAAATTGTTGCGTGATGCGAGGCTCTGGTCGACTGCAAATAAGGAAGCGCAAAGGAAGATTTCTATGCGTCAAGGCTCCTTCGATGAGTTGCAGGAGGACATCTTGTAACTCTTCGTTGTCACATTCATCCAAGCCATCAATGATGACCACGTCGTTGACGGATTGTACGGAAAGCTCGGCCAAAATTTCATAGACTTCAACAATGAGGCGATCAAACTGTCTGTCGATAGGTGTTACAGGGATTGATGGTCTATCCTCCAGCGCAAGCTCGATGAATGGAGCAGCTTCTGGCACGGACTGGGCTATTTGCCAGGCGAGCGTCGGAAATAGCCGGTTTATGTTACTGGATGCCAAGCTTCCCCGCGAGAAGAAAAAAGCCGCAGCTAATCTCCCCTCTCCTTCACAGCGCTCGGCAACTGTCCGTGCAATACATGACTTTCCAGCCCCCGGGGAACCATGGACCCACATGATGGGATGACGAGTGCTCGCGCCGTTAATCCAATCTACGATCACGTTCAAAGTGGCTTCGCGAGTACCGGGATGGCATTTAGGTTGCAGCTGCCAAGTTGCAGAGCTATGCGAGGAAAAAAGCTCCAGAACATCCCAACCGAATCTACTGGAATGAACTCCTTCAGGGTCTTCCAACACAAGGCCAGACGACCTCGGCCTGTCGCGATAAACTCGTGACAGAGCGCTTTGACGTCGTTTACGACGGGAGCTGTCGGAGTGGGCGCCACTGTGGAATGACTCGCTCTGGCTCACGCTGAGGCCGGATGTAAACATAGTCATAGTGGCTGAGAAGGCGACTACTTCAACTAAGACGACGAAAAATCGCATGAATCCGCGGGCATTTAGCGCCTTGATGCCGATATTAAGTGCATTTGTGTACCAATCCAGGGGCTTCGTACTGAAGGGGCCGAGAAGATACGCAGCGGTTCCTTTGATCATCGGCCTAAATTCTGCAATTGCAATCGCGCTCCCGCTGAGGTAGTATTTTCCAGCGCGCCGTTTGTCTCGAAGAAATTCGAGGAATGAAAGATGGTGGGCTTCCACAAACCACGAGACGTGAAGAACAGAATGGGTTTTGCGAAGCTTTAGGAGGAGTTCGTCCGTGTCCACATTGAGTTCTACGCTAATGAGGCGAAGTGAAGGTTGATCGAAAGCAAGAATTAGGGCCAGGATTTTCATCAACATCTTAGAGTCGCGCTGCTGGGATAATATTTGGGTGTACAGTTGGTCCAGAGAAGCAAAAGGTGAGGACGATTCTGGAGCGCGGAGGCCCAAGATGACATCGAGCTGGTCCTTGGGCTTACAATCATCGTCGTCAACAAACTTGACGACCGTTGAGGCGTATAGGAACTGAGCGGAGGACTTGGAGACGAGTTCCTCTATAATTTCCTCAGCCGGCCACTGTTGTACGGATGCTTCTAGCTTTCGTTTATCAGAGATCCGTGAAAACTCAGCTCTGAGATACCGTGCTATGTCGTTTCGGACTTGCGAGGTATCCTCTAGAGTGATACGGCGGGCTACATTTTGCCACAATATCCTTCGAATGTGATCTTCCGGTCGGCTGCATATCAAGAAACGTAGAGAGGGAGTCCGGATGGCAGTATCTTTGATAATCTCTAAAATGCGTGTTTGCTTCTGCTCATCTGCGAATTCGTCCATGCCGTCGATTACCAGGAGAAATTTGGGTGACGAAGTCGAAGAGCTGGCTAGCTCCTTGAAGGGGTTCACGATTAGGTGTTCGAATTGCATATCAATGGACTTGGTAGGAATAGAAGCGTCTTCACGAAGGGCATGATCGAGGCGTGCTGCGATTCCCGGTACGCTACGTGCCATCTTCCAAGCCAGGGTTGGCACAAAGTGTTGGATGACGCTAGGGTTAGCGCTGCCTCGGGGGAAGAAGAACGAAGCTCCTAGTTTTCCGCTATCGCTGTATTCCTCTGCGACGGTTTGGGCGATGGAAGACTTTCCAGCTCCGGCCGGACCGCATAGCCACATGATGCGTTGCGACGTGCGTGAGTCGTTGAACCAGCTTGATACAGATGCTAGGATATCTTCACGAGTTCCGGGGTGGCATTTTGCCCGAGGGTTGGACGTGAAACCATCGTGATACGCACCAGGCGCAACATACTTCCATAGCTTCTCTAAACCTGACGTAATTGCTTGTTGAGACGAAGAGGATGGAACCGAGAACCAGAAAGTTCTTACCGGACATTCCGCTCAGGTCGTAGAAATTACAGCCAGTCATCTCGAAGTGATGGGCATGTGCAAACGAGCCGGGAGCAAGTGTCATGGTATTGTTGGGATGTGGTTCTCCCTTCAGCGGGTGCCGGGGAGTGTTAAGTTCCCAACCCAACTCCAGGTTATCGCGGTTGATCATGATGTGGACGTGCTATGTATTGTCTTCAGAGGGTGAGGGTAGTCAGGTGGGAGCTAAGAGTTGGTTTGTGGCTTTACATATAAAAGCATGTTTAACTCGTGCATTGCGTCAGGCTGCCAGTGTGTATGGTTGTGCGATATTATTCGCTTCCGTTTCCGTTCCTACCCAGATTTAACCTAGCTTAACTGCGATTGGAATGAAATCCAGGGAAGTGCCGAATGAATGCACTGGCGAAATTCAGGTGATCCGTGACTGCGCAAGCACTAGTGCCACGGCCCTGTGACGGCAGAATGTAAGTACTGTAGCTCTAAGGGTAGCAACTTGAAGCAGCTTACCAAACAAGTGATTCACAAAACGCATTTCACGCGTGTCGTGACTGCTGCAACGTGGTTAGTATCAGTGTAAATTGTCGCAATCCATGCCCCTTCAACCAAGGGCATATCCTGAATGAGTCAAACTGTCTCTCCGGTCCGCTGACGAACCACGAGATGAAACGGAATGGGCTCAAGATGTTCGTGTTTCATGATAAAAAAAACACGGCGAGATTTTCCATTGTTCAAACGTTCACAGAACAACCTAAGGACTAAGACGTTGCGTCCCTCCAAACCACCATCCGCGTTATCCTCCCCAAGTTTTTACCAACTGTCTGAATTAACCATAGAGTTGCTTTCTCTGTCCTTAACTTCTTATAGCATGCGCCACAAAGGTCTTCGTTAACTGCGGGCGTGTTTTCCACAAACTCGCCACTGCCCCACGAGAGAACTCCAACATTGATGTCGAAGACTTCAGGAAAAAGCAACTATTCGCAGTGTGTTCATCTGCTTTTTGGTGGAGCAATCCTGGGAGGGGGGGTGGAGTATGGCCTATTTCATCCAAAATGCTGTTAGCTCTTCCCTAGACCTGACAGGGCGTCTATATCCAACTTCGTCAAGGACGGGATCACGCTGGCTGTCCTTATCACGATCAGTTTGCCAGGTGTCACTTTGAACCGCTGAGCAAGGGGACACAACCTCTCCCGCATACTTGAGCATCGTTTTACCAGTTTCCGTGACATCCGACAGCCATTCTATAACGATGGAAATGGGAAGGTGTACGTTCTATAATTTGGCTCAAGTCAGATATCGCTTGACAAAAAGGTTATTTGAAAGTATATAGCATCATCCAATTTCTTAATCAGTGATTCAAAATCGTTGATATTGAATTCAAGATCATCGAGTCGGAATACGCGTTTGTGATTTGCCATATTCACTCCTCATGAGACGGGTCTTCTATCGTCTGACGGAACCAGTTATCAAAACGCTTCAATGAAGTAGGAACCTTGTTTCCTCGATTTGAGTCAGGGTATTCCCATCCGCGAGCTGATGTGTATGATGATTGGCGAATGTTCCCGCAACCTATTCAAGTCCGAGCTAGCCAGACGGCTCTGGTTTGGCAGAGATCATTGATACTTTCCGCCTTTTAGCACTAGGAGACTAAATCATCAAATCACATCTGAGTGTCAACCTATAAAACATATATTTATCATACCAATGCGAAAGGAGTTTGATTGGTGATCGAATACAACCAGAAACGGAGGGTTCCGCCTGAAGCAACTTGTATTCGTGTGTTCCTACATCAGGGAAAGGTATTATCCCATGTCCATCATGCGCAGCCATGCATAAGATGACTATCGATGACTGTTGGCTAGGTAACGTGCGGGCGCGGCGGTGACAGCGTTGTGACAGCACAGTGCGTATTACCATGTTACGTAACCTATCATCCACAGAGCGGTGCACTTTGATTGAAGCTGCCCTGCAACTGTCATATATAAAAAGCATCCTCACCCGGATGGTTGAGGCAGAGCTGGTCTCCCCCTCGTACCTTTTCCACTAGCTGAGCTGGTCTTATGCCCCTGAGTTTCAATATGCGTCTTCTTATCCTTTCTGCTCTCTCAACCCTCGTGTGCACGGTCTATGCATCGCCGATTTACTATGATGACGTGGTTTACATTTCGGTGCGATATCGCTCTGATGTTTCTTTCAGCTGGATTTTTACCCAAATATTCAGAGGAGAGAACCAGGGTTCTTCTCGAACGTTTTCCATATAGGACCTGCCTGCAAAACCACTAAAGGCTCCATCTCAGACATCCTCGGACACTTGACCAATCAGACCACTGGAACTAAGAGTGATGTTTGGTATTATGACGTTTCGGGTGGCTTCGGTGGGCAACCTGCCGTCGTCAAAAAGTCGGTCACACCTACGAAACATACGAAGGAAGAGAAAAAGGCCCTCGAGGAGGAGATTGGGAACCTGTGTCAGGTGGACCAATTCCTTAATTGGGGAGTTCAGAAGGGAAAAGGAAATGAAGACGACATCTACTATGTTGTGATGCGTAAGATGGGCGAATCTGCAAAAAAGACGGGTTTAGACGACACGTCGCTCAAAAAGCTTCAGAAAGATGCTATCAGCAGGTACCACACCAAGTATCATATTGACATCACGTAAGTACCTCTCCTTCATTAAGCAATAATCAAATTTCTTATCGTCGTCTAGGAATCCAATTGAAGAAAACTTTGCTTACAATTCGACGGGGGGGAAGTGGGAGGCAGAAGTCATTAGGTGGGAAAAGGCAAAATTGGATAAGGGCGCACGTCTACCTGTAGTGCCTTCTCCTCAGAAGGTTTGATAGTGGTAGTTGTATCTGACGGTAGATACCATCATGGTGTGTTCGCCAAGAGCCGCTGCAGACTGAGTATGAGAAAAAGTTAGACGATTGAGCGTACGTCGTCCCGTTTTCCCCGATGACAGACCATTAATGTAGCCAGAGCATGGTTTACTACCGGCCTTTATCATTTCGTGTCCCAGATTTCCCATCACAAGCCAAAATCCTACGGTGGGGTGAGGCCCTAAGAGGTGTGGCGGAGTTAACTCTAAGTGTCGGGTTCGATGCAGAGTCTGGTGTCAATGTAGTCCGCAGCCGAAGCCTGGTACTCCGAGCCGTCCGTGGTTAGAGACCCAAGAAGTTGAGCGACATTACTGCTTCAGTGCTTGGGATTTAGTCCATTTCGCATCGTACAATAATGAGTGCTTTCCGTGAACAGGGTGCCCTACTAATATTTCCCACGATCGACTAGACTGCTTGCATCATGGTGTCCATAACCTTTTAGCATAACGGGATCTAAAACCCATAATCATCGGCATTACGATGGCAGATGATTGTGGGAAGCATTCCGTGACGCCCATTAGACCTTAAAAGTCATCTATCTCGACAACAGTGATGGTGCTAAGCGTTCTGCTGATACTTATCACCACCTGGTTGACACTCACTAATGACCTCGCTATGCCAGATGCATACTGGCCTGACAGCGGGTTTTTTTCGCCACCGGAATCTTCAGAAGAGAGCTTTATGTGTGGCATTATATCGGAGGTCATCGATCATCAGTCTTCGCGGTCCCATTTCCTGCTTATCTCATGGCCTGAACGAGCAAACGAACTGCCTCCGTGGTACGCGGTCCCAGGACATCTAGGTACAGGGGTGGTACGGCGGTTATATAAACTGACATTTCTTCCCTGAGACCTATTCGCTTCCTTCCTCCACTCGGCCAACACGTTGTGAATATGGTGGAAAAGTACGGCCTTGGAAGAAGAAGAGACTTTCTTAAGGCACTTGAAGTGAATAGGACAGAAGGCCTTTCATATACGGAACAATTCCTATCCGTAAGTGTCAATGTGCTGGAATCATGTCTGTTTTCCCCTCTGGTCTTATGCCTGCATCTCAGAATGAGGACTTGCTACCTGTACCCCCGGAGAAGAGGACGTGGTCCGGATGGAATTTCGTATATTTGTGGGCATTGAGTGTAACAAATGCTCTATTAGTGTCAATCTCTGAAACTCCCAGCTAGCTGGATTTCGGATTCATTCAACATAAACACGTGAGTTTTCGTTGCATGGGCTATGGGCAGCTGGACTCAGACTGTATTCGCGCTTGAAGTTGGATGATTGCTTCATCGATGGTTCAACTCGGCTTGTCGTGGTGGCAAGCATGGATTTGCGTTTGGATCGGTTACGGCATACTTGGACCGTTGATCGCACTGAATGCACGGCAAGGTGCCATGTTCCATGTTTCTTTCCCAGTTGCTGTCCGGACAAGTTTTGGTTTGTTTGGTAGTCTCTGGTGCACATTCAATCGTGCTGCTATGGCATGGTACGAATCTCTTTCACCTGACCAACTGGTTGTTCTCACGATACATTTATCATGCTGCAGTATTTGGTATGGTATACAGATAAGCGTCGGAGGCGATTGTGTCAGGGTCATGCTTAGATCCATGTGGCCAAGCGTGAACAACATTCGTGAGTGCTTATATGGTTAAGTATCTGGTTATAATCATATGCCGAAAAAAAATCTAGCGAATCATCTACCCGCCTCATCTGGGACAACGAGCCGAGATTTCATGTGCTTCTTCCTTTTCTGGCTCATTTGCCTTCCAGCCATCTGGTTCCCAATTCATCAAATGCATGTAGATATTATTATCACATGTCTATAGCACTCACCACCTTTGTTGCTCTCTAGCCGACACCTCTTTACCGTCAAGGCATTCATTGTTCCCATAGCTGGTATTGCTTTCTTTGTTTGGTGCATAGTTAAAGCAAAAGGCGTCGGCCCAATCATCTCCCAGCCTGCCACTATCCATGGGTCCGATCTTGCTTGGGCGATGATTGTCAGCATCATGACGTGTATAAGCAGTTTCCTGACAATCGCTGTGTAAGTGTCTTCCTGATTGCCTAGTAGCGACTCCGTTGAATAAAATAGGAACGCGCCGGACTTCGCTTCACGTGCCAGAACGCCATCTGCCGCTCTTCTTCCTCAGGTGATTTCAGTCCCGATCACATTCGGACTTGTTTGTTTCCTGGGAATTATCGTCAGTTCGTCGAGTACAGTAATCTTTGGCGAGGCCATTTGGTCTCCTATGCATCTATTGGATAGGTTTTTGGACGGGAAGCCGTCCCATGCTACAAGATTCGGCGTACGTTCCGTGATTTCCTTCCCCCATAGTTTGATAGGAACGAACTCTCCCTGTAGGTCTGGTTCATCTCAGCATCATTCATTATTGCGCAGGTATGGACTACCTCTATCTACTAGATATCCCTGAGTAAATCATTCATCATAGCTTGGGTAAGTACCGCATTCTTGTAATTAACCTGATATTCACGAGAGCCCAGAGTGAACATCTCCGCAAATTCTATAAGCGCAGGATGTGACCTGACAGCCCTTTTCCCTCGGTTCATCGTATGCGCCTTTCCTGCGTTTGCGTGCTCTGTTTGACAAAGTGGGTAATTATCAAGAACATCAGACGCGGGGGCTATATCGCCGCCCTAGTGGCTATCTGCATGCAACCATGGAATCTTCTTAAAAGTAGCAACGAGTTCACAAATTACCTCTCCGCATATTCAGTTTTCCTGAGTTCTATTTCTGGAGTAATGGTGAGTGATAATGGATTCACCCATAAATATTGGCCTCACGGATGATTAGGTTACCGAATATTACGTGGTGAGAAAAGGCCATTATCGCGTGGCTGATTTATACAGTGCCAAGAAAGACGGATGGTATTGGTATACATGGGGCATCAACTTCCGGTGACTATCCTTTCTTCGACTATTTTATCGGACCTACTTCTCAACGCTGGAATAGTGCATACGCCGCGTACATAGCTGGTATTGTCATAAATGTTGTCGGATTCGCTGGAGCTAGTACGTTCCCATCTCCTAACTAGGCATCGTCGTAATCTATCCCAAAGCTGGCAGGCATGTTCCAGTCGCTGCCACTCATATATTCCAGTTAGCCTTCTTTACTGGATTTGGTGTGTCCTCGCTCGTCTACTGGCTCCTTAATGTCCTCTTTCCTGTTCCCGGGAAAGCAGACAAGTTCGAGGAGATCGACGAGTCTCACTATTTTGATTGTGTAGCGGAAATGCTCCCAGCGGACGCTGCTGATCATTCAATTACCTCCAAGGGGGAGTGATAAATATGGCGTGGCTCCTGCCGGGGGAGCCTGGGACTCACGTGAAGCATACATAGCCTGTAGCAGATAGCTTTTTTGATCATGATATGTAGGATTGCCTACTTGTTGATCTGAACATTTCTTGCATTCTAACACGATACAAAGTTGTGAGGATACTGATGATCTGTTGGAACTGCAAGTATGTATGGTCTGAACTCCATGGATATGCCACTTTTACATCTGTATTATTATGTGTGCTACATATTTTACATACCATCCATTTGTTTCATGCTATACTCAACTTTTACACATGATCTGTTGAGATGAGGTCTTAACACTTGCCTGGATTAGCAATAGACCCTTGCAATTGTGTGAGGGTATTCAATTGTGTTAACTACCTACAGTGACCCTCAAAACCATTGCAATGTTTGGCAATCCTGAAGGGAATGGTAAATATTGCAATGGGATAATCAGGGGAAAATGAGTAAAAATAAGGAAGAGATTGTAGAAAGGAGCATGTTATGGTCACTTGGGTAAAGTCTCTCAGGCAGCAACAAGGGCTCCTGGACAATAGGCAAGGAAGGGGTCTCGGTTCTCAAGCAAGGGTTGCACTAGGCTATGACTTGACGTTGTATCCCTCCTGTAGTGGAGGCGTCTAACTTAGCAGTGACAAGGCAAGCTCAAGGAGGGGAGACAATTGTTGAAATACTATGTACGTTCCTTATCACTAATTATCCAGTCAAGCTTGGCTGGCACTTTGTTTACACTCATTTGCTCCCGCTTACATAACACTCATTTATGCACGTCGTTTCACATTCGAGAACCTCAGTCTTTATACACACGAGACTGAGGTGAGATACTTACTCTACATTACAAAAAGGACTTAAACTAATAAGTAGAATAGCTTCATCTATTCATACAGGTAATAATAGTCTTTATACACACGAGACTGAGCTTCATCTATTCATACAGATGGAAACTTAGTGTCACCTCGCTGCAAACAACAATGATTGTATACAAAGCTGGGGAACTA
>AYNK01001611.1:0-25971 GCA_000497225.1 Amanita jacksonii TRTC168611 | reverse complement strand
GCCTCTTCCTTCTCCATCCCTTGTACCTCAAGAGAGTTTTTCTCTTTTGAAATTCTCTTTAGCCCTATGTTCCTGCTGGTTATCAAGATATTTCCACTCTTCCCAGGTGGTAGAAATTTCTCAACCACATAGTATCCCCCATCTGCATTGTCATATATCATAAGCCAATTGGTTCTGCTTGAGATGCATGTCAAAGCAGATGAAGCAGATGGGCTATCTAGTTTGTGTGCCCTTGCAATCTGCCTCAGAGAAAGCTCAATAGAACTCTCTGAAGAAGAATCAATCCAGAATATGTCAGAAAATCTGGCATTATTTATGAAATGAACTAGTCATCAGCTACTAATATTATGGAACTCACAGTTCTGCATTCTTCTCAATGAATTTGAGGCAGATCTGAGTCTTACCAATTCCTCCCATCCCATATAAGAGAAAATATTTCCTTTCCTCACAAGCATCAGTGAAGAAATGGCTCTTCAGCCTATCAAGGTACATTTCATGACCTGTGAATATTTGGCTAGGAAGCCTGAGAGGAGGCAAAGAGAGGCTTGAAATATCCACAGAGGGCCCAGAGATAGGATTTTGAACAATCTGTAGATTAGATGGTCATTGATAAGTTATATGATAGGGCATTCACATACAAGATTTCCATGAACTTCTGTGAGGTTGGAATTAGCTATTGTGAACTCTCTAGCTCGATTGAAGAAGCCAGGCGATTTGGTATTCATGTTGAGTAGAGGATTGCGTGGCCCAAAAGGCCGTGCGAGCAAGTGGTGGTTAGGAAGCAAGGGGTAAACGTCACACTAGTCACACGTGTTATTCTGCTCTGAAGTTCCGATGGCTCATTTCCGGGGCCTCCGACAATACGCGTGAGTTTTGGCTTTAATTTGATTACCGTTGCAGTGCCTGTCAAAACAATATATGCACGACGGGTACCCATATATGCGGAACTGGAAGGGCGCGCAGGTGTTTATCTGAACTCAAGAAACGCGGTTAGGCCTCACAGTATCCCATCATCGTTCGTAACTCCTGAGAGAGTAGACTGAGCTACTTCTCGTGCGGCACTACCCTGACGGTTTTGTAGTAGAGAGATGATGTTGGGGACAGTCTATGCAACGTATGTGGGCTGTACTTCGAGTTGCATGGTACCCGCTAACCGGGTCCGACTAAGAACTGCAGCCGAGATGAGGAAGCCCGAGCTCGCTACAACTGATGCTTCGTCCGGGTTACGAGGAATTGGGGGCGATGATCAAGGGGATGTAGCCCAATGAATGCCAAGAAAGCGTGATCACCTGCCTGTCAAACAAGAAAACAAATGCTGCTGCTGCATTGCCTAATTCAACTCTCTACACTGTTGTCGCTGGGCACCATCATGGGGTGACCGCCGTAACATAAGATTGACTCCCCTTCACAACCAATGCTTGGCCCGCCTGCTACCTCCCAGCTGACAACGCTTTCGCGGCCTTGTCTCCTCTGAATAGTTTCTCTATTCGCCGTTCAATATATGAGGATGAACTTTTTGGAATACAGTCGACAGAAGCAGCTCGGGCACAAACTCTGACCACTCAAACAAGTATCCCGTATCAGTGATTCTTTTGATGATACGCGCAGGTGATATACTATCCGTAGCACACATCGAACCATCCGACATTCAACTTTGAACTTTCATGCCTTTGAACATTCCAAAGACATTAACAACATCTTTGTCGGCGAAGGTGGGTTATCCTTTCGAACAGAGTGACGAGAACTGACCTTCCTAGCATCGACACAGATGGACTCCGTAAGTTTCGGGAGGAATTGGCTGTCAGTGGGTCTGATCGTAAAATGGTTAGCAATGTCATCGTGAACCAACCGGATGTTGGAAAATAGCTCCTCTCTGAGCCATCACGGGTAAGGGGAGAACCAGAGTCTGGATATTTGGCTAACCGGAATCCGTCAGTTAGATCATCCTCTATTTTTATATTGATGTTCACGATCATTCTCGGTGGGCATCAGCTGGCTCAGTACTCAGGTGTGGACGGGCCCACGTATCTACTAGCGCGGAGAGCTGACACGACGCTCATACAGCTCTGTTGTGACAAACATCCTTTTTGACATTTACGAATCCGCAGAGCTTGGAGATGCTCAGGGAGTCGCAATCTATATACGGCCATAGAAGGCATGCGGAATTTGGTCAAGATTGGTATTGAGCAGATCGGAGATGAGGATCAACATTCGAAAGAGCTTACGGCACAAACGTTGGTCTCTGAGGCGCAGAGATGGTAAGTGTATTTGACATTCTACATCCTCCCATCGTTCATGTGATATCTCAGTTTTCTTTGGCCATTATATCATATTCATCAGCTTGAAGATCGAGGGGCGGCTATGGACCTTGACGTTCGAAAGTCTCTGAGAACCCCCTCCCCCACCTGGAGACTTGGGGGGCAGCCGCCCAAACCCACCACGAACCCTTCCTTTCAGTTGTTCGGCTGATCTTTGGCGTAAGGCGACCTCTTACCATCCGTGCCCTGACCCATGCCATTCTCGCGTGGCAACTGGATGGTGGTGGAACCCAGAACATGTCATCCCCAACCCGGCCTCCCCCTTTGACGTACAAGTGTGCTGGAACCTCGGTCTCACATGCCATTCTTGGGCGATCGCGGATGTCCATCAGTCAAGCGAACACTTGTCCTATTGGCGGCATCAGTGGTCTACTAGTCAAGAAGGGGATTTAGCACGCACGCAAAAACTGGCAAAACTCAAGTTACCGGTGACACCAAAGGTGAAGGCATGTGGGAAGGCATGGAGCTGCTCCTAGTAATACATTTCCCGCCTACTAGTATTAGATGGTGTTTTGTCCACAAACGTCACATTCCTGAGCGAACACTTTGCGCTCTGCCAACGTCAAACCTCCCCTCGCGCCACCTCGGATCCACTGAAACCCACTATAGGAAGGGCGTAAATCCACTAGTTCCCATTTGCGGTCCGATCCATCACTCCAAAATGCTATCGCCTCGTTAAATCTCGAAACCTCCTGTCAAAAATCATAAAAATAAAGTCTTTTCGACAATGATTGTCCTTACCTCGTATATATCCCCAAACTGGGCCATCAACCAATATACTCGGATGCTCAGACGTTCTAACTCTGGACACCAGGTCATTAACACCGGCACGATTTTGTAGTCCAGTTTTATCATATATATTCCAAGCGCCCGTAGCTGGGAACATTCCATCTGGGGTAAAAGGAGTTTCAACTGGCCAACGGATATTGGGGGAAGTGTGAAGTTGAGTGAAGTGACCGAGGACATGATCGACGTGGATAATTGAAACGAGGTCGCGAACAAGGGCAATAGAACCTGGTGATACAAACCGAGGGATAAAGTCTTTAGGCGGTGTGCAGTCGACAGGCTCCGGAAACATTTACGGTACCAGCTAAGTAGACTGTAGCGCGATGCAACGATAGACGGATTTCCATGGATCGTAAAGAGAGAGGAGGAGTTCCTCCAGCCTTCCATGTCTGTGAAAGAACTGACACAGTCCTTGTGGATCTGGGATGAATGGATCTTCTGCCGAAAAGGTGAGGAAGAAGCGTGAAAGATGGGGAAGTTCCAATTCGCCAAGGGAGACGAAGAAGTCCGAGAGTTTGAAATGGTGGTGTGCTGAGAAGGAGATTTCGAGGAAAGTGAGCGACTGGGCGTTTTGGCTTACCAGTGATGAAATTGCATGAAACAGAGGAGTTCCATCGAGGCAGCCCACGCAATCGTGTAGCGAGATTTCGAGCTCTTGAAGCTGTAAGTTGGGAATCGGAGCTTCGGGGAGAAGTTTTGGTAACGCGTGTGGAATAACGCGGAAAGAAAGCTTGTTCAGCTTTGGAGCCAGCCGAGCTAGCATCTTCATTGTGGGTTGGAACGCATGCTGGACGAAATCAAACCGATCACGGGAATGCAAGCAGAGGCTGAGGGTATCTAAACTCTCCAGCTTGGTCGTTGCATCGAGCAGGGTCTCCGCAGCCCTCTGCTCTGAGGATCGCTTGCGTAGGGAACCGATTGAGAGCATGCTCCTCAACTTGCGCACACTCTTGGAAATGGCTGGAGGGTCCCTTTGGGGATGTTGTGGACGTTGTATACAACTAGTAGGAGAGCCAGGAGGGACTACGAGCTCTGCTAAAGAACGGAGATTCAAACCTAACTTGCGGATTCCGTATGCTATTGCAGGGTTTCTGCTGTAATCAGCATGTCACATAAATGGGCGAGAAGTTAGCAACGCTCACCGCAAGCAATCAAATTGGTCAGAAAGTTTGGGATATATGCGTTTCGACTGCTTGCGCTTCTGACTCCTGCTCACGTCCTGGTCATGGTTAGATGTGATGTGATGTTCACGGTATAATCTCTTCATTGCGACCACGAAGACGGGGCGGCATAGCCCACAGTATCTTCGCAATTCCACCGTCGTGAAATGTTCCACAATTTGGTCCCATATTTCTATAGGGAGTTCTGCCAACAAAACGGCGTAAGGGTGCATGTTGCGCACATGTGTAGACACTCATGGGAGTTAAATAAAGGAGTGGGGAACAGTATTATTCGGTTCGATTATTGATAGTGACACAGAGCATCAAGCGCGCAAGGCAAAATCGACGGATACAGTTAGCAGACTGCGATTACACCGGTTAGTCTGGGAATTGGAAGGAAGTCGTGAAACCTCCATTAGATTGTGCAGTCCATGGTTTGCACGTCTAGGTCGGCTTTGAAGTTCATATCCGATGGAGATGCTAAATTGGGAGCAAGCCAACAAGGATCGTGAGAATTGGCGGCACCGCCCCCCATCTTGCCGTTTTGGATGGGCGCCTTTATGAAACAAGTTATATGCAGTAGGGAGAGTGGCAGAAATGAGCCACTAGCGTGTGCCCAAAGGAGTAGGCTTGTATGAATTTTAAGACCATATGCCGCATCCCTGTCACGCCGCTAATTTGAAGCCACTCGTATGCTGCGACTCACGATTGAGTGACTTTTCTAAATCTAAGCCGCGTTCCTGGCCAACAGGAGCATCAGAATGTAAGTTAGCCGGTAAAGTGTATGATTGAGGAGGCGACTAAGAAATACATTGAGCGTATGATTGGCCCGATTTGAGAGAACTTGACGGATTTAACTGGTTTTCAAGGGCCAGCTGTCAACGGCAGAAAAGTTGTCAGCCTTTATCCTATATGCATAGGAGCCGTCAACCCCTTACGCAAGTGTCTTCATGTCAACTTCAGTCTCCCGTTTTTATCACTAGCAATACGACCTCCTTGTGTGCCCCAGCTACTCAGGCATTTTTGGCTTTTCCGGGGTTGAAATTCCCGGCCGCGGTTTCTGTGAACGTCTGCGGTTGGGGTTTTCCTTGGTACTGTTGCCTGGAATTGGGGTGGTATTTTGGGTTACGTGCAGGAGTGGTTTGGTTCTTTTCTTCCCCGTTTCGGCTTTCTAGTCGATGCTATTTTTTGGTGTGTCTTCAATTATTTCGCTGATTCTTTGGGGTGGTTTGAGGTTAAGCTTGTAATCCGGCAGTCGTCCGGATCTTCCATCGTGTTGGTCCTTATTTGGGCATTCCTGAGGGTAATCAATGGGAGTACAGCGTGGGATGCTTATCGAATAGTTGGCGCACGTACATGACAAGGGACCACAAACAGTAAATTACAAGGACATCTCGTGTCCGGTCCATAAATACGATACACAAGAAATAATCATATCCTGAAGCCGTATGGTCATAATAACCAGGTATCAATGGAGGTGTGGGTGGATGCTAAAATGTTGTGCTACTACTTAAAAACCATGATAATCAATACGAGAAAACGAAATGAATGCCAAGCAAATAGAAACAAAAAGGTGCATGCGTACTTCAGAAGGCGGCAGGGTCAGAGTCAATGAGATTCGTCCATCCTAACATCATGATCATGATCATCGTCCTCATCTGGGTCGAGGTCTAAATCAAGATCCATATCCGAGCCAGCCTCCACTTTAGCCCTGGCATACAACGCGTCCCTTTCTTTTGGATCTTCCGTCAGGTTAGCCAAGGTGATGAGAGCCTCGGTCAATAACATTCCAAGGTTTTCAGAGTCCGACCCTGCGTCGCTGTTATTGCTCGACGCACCAGAGAGCTCTTCCTGGTCCCCTTTGGGGTTTTCCCTTTCTGCTGCTTTGGCGCGCTCGAACAGCTCAATGGCAAGCCCCAGATCTTCTCTCGCTTCATCCGCATCTTCACCCCTCAGTATGTCCACCTGTCCGCTCTCCAGCGCAGACTCAATCTCCTCGGCGTAAGCTGAACCAATCACGAGTCGACACCGGGCCCTCAGTCGGATAACGGTGAGTCTCCAGGCGTCATCGCCTTCCGTGCCTGTTGACGTTGTCACGCTTGCCGCCTCTCCACCATTGTACGTCTCCATCCCCATCTGACGAAGTACGGAATCGGCCCAGCTAGCCCAGTACTGCCGCTCGGAGGTGATTTCAAGTTTTTCAGCAATATGGAGCACTTCGTGGGCAATGGTGTACAGCTGCCTGGCCCGTGAGAATGGGGAGGGGGAGTAAGAGCACTCTCCGCGGCTGGCAAGGGCGAAGAGGGGCGTAGATGAGGCGTCATGTTGTTGTCGAGAGGACGTGGCGTGGGAGATGAAAGTAGAGATAGAAATAGCGGGTTGGGTGTGAGGTGATGTAGGGCTGAGTGGGACAAGGACCGGAGAATGTCGGTTTGCGTTTGGGGGATGAGGCATGTGAAAGATACCACGTGAAAACTGGTCCATAGCGAGAACGAGAAGGTCATTCGGTGTTGCGGTGTTGAACGACATGCGGCGCGTAATGGGCTGTCTTTGTGCAGCGATCGCATAGAATGGGGATTCTTGTGGCCATTTCGGCTCTTCAATGTTCAGAGAGACCTCGGAAGGATCTGCTCCTTCCTGTTTTGCTTGTAGCTGACGGTTGGCGAGGTCCTCAGCGAGGCAGACAAGTGTCCTTCCCCAGACTATGGCCATGCGCCAGTCTTCAGGGAGGTTGAGGAGCTGGCCACCCCTCGTCCGGCTGGGAAGGTTCTCCCCGGTCTCGAATACATCCAGAGCAGCTAGCCAGTATGGTACAGGACTGGGAGGTTCTCCCTCTAGAACTAGCGACGGATCTTGTCCAATGACGTTTCCAAATAGAAACAGGGCCGTGCCGAGCAGGGCATGGAACGCTGTCGGTAGCTCAATAAGACATCTGTACATGTAATTAATGAGCGTTATGAGTGCCTTATGAAGAACTTGAAAAGTGACATACGAGCATCTTTGATCACTTCGGTAAGTACCGCCGGTCCCATTACTGGCGGGCACTTCTCTATATGATTTTGTGGACCCAGCATCTGATAAAGGCGTTTCCGGCGGGGTATTATCGACAAATAGAACAGACGGGTCGGGCCATGAAGACAAGAATCGATGGCACTCGTGTATAACGCCACGAAGTAAGGGTAGGGCTTCCGCAGTGTCATTCCCTGTTTTCATTCACATTCATATACGTTTTCCATTAAAGGATTAAAAACACGAGGAGCACAGCAAGGGACCAGATGGGGCCCACAAATGCAGGGTTAGAAGGGAAACATCAGGGAAACGTTTTAAGCTTCTATTTTTTTCCACGGGCGAAGACACGGGTACCCACCTTCATAGTGCTCCGCCGCACGGGAAAACAGGTCTTTGAGATCTTCCCAGTCATCCAGATCGCATGGGGTCCGTCCGTCGGAATCCATTAACCAAGCGCCACTTTGAGCAGTGGAAGTGGGATCCACGGGTCTTTTCGGCTTCGCCTTGGGCTGGTCCGTAGTTTTAGTAAAGTGGCCGTCACACCGCTGGCGGGAATAGTCCCAGTAGTAGACGTCTTCCTCTGTTGAGGGATAAATGAGCGGTGCCCCGTCACCGTTGTGGGAATTAGAGGCAAAAGCGTGGTCAGCGGAGTCGACGTCGATGTCGAGGTCGGAAAGGTCGTCTGTGCAGATTAAAAGGGGATCTGCGCGTCTTTTTTTGAGGGGACGGGGGTGATGTGCAAGCGAGAGAGGAGGAGTAAGGATTTGTTCGTCGTCGTCTGTATCTGAGATGGAGTGAGGTGGCTTGTGGGACTTCTCCTTCCTATCAGGGATATTGGACTGAGTTGGAGTCACACGGCCTTTCCACAAGCCTTTTGGACGTTCTCTGAAGGATTTTCGGACATTGGGAGGAGGAATTGACAGAGACTCAATTGGGGGAGGAAATGAGATGGAAACAGGGAAGGACATGGGCAGTACATTCTGAGAAACAAGGGAGAGCAGAGGAGAATAAATATCAACCGCTTCACAGCCTGGACACAGTCTAGACCGCTCGACCAGATCAGCCCAGCCTCCGCCGTCTCCCTCCCTTTCCCCATTTCTCAACAACAAATTCCTGCATGTACCAATACAGCTCTTCCTGCGCTCCGCGTCGGCCCATTGAATGCTCGCTGTCAGTGAACATTCGGAACCGGAACCGACGCACTTGGCCCTTGGTCAGCATATCCAACAAATGCGCAGAGTTTGCAAAATGAACATTGTCATCTCCGCTCCCGTGTAATAGTAGATAGTCCACATGTTGGAATCCAGTCACGTCCGATATCGATGCGTTCACGTAGCCACCCGGGTTCACATCGGGCAAATTCATGTACCGCTCTGTGTAAATGGAATCTTTACTTAAAGCGTTAGGTCCTAATGGTAATAACAAAAGATGATGCCTTGAGCTTACCATACAGGCGCCAACTCGTCACCGGCTACAAATAGATCCCGATCGACTTAGCCAGTCAACGCCTAACTTAAAACTGCCTCCGACTCACCGCAACGGCTATCGCTAGAGAGTGGATTCCCGCGTCTGCTTCCACCACCTTGGAACTCATGAACCCACCATACGACTAGATAGCCCTTCAGTACACTGATGATTACGCCAGAGATCACGTACCCATCCCCATATCCCTATTCGCTTAGGGTCTACATAGTCTTTTGCTGCCCATGTTCTACCCGCGCATCAGCAAAAATAAACTTCTGGTTGAGGTAGACAGATGTAATGTACCTTGCTGCATTGATCTGATCAACTGTTTCCCAATATCCAAGGTTACCTTTCACAGGATTTCGCAGTTTCCTGCCCTTGAACCCCGTCCCTCTTCCGTCTACGATCACCACAATGTATTGCAGCCCACAGACAAGGTAGTCGTGCCAGTCGCGGTTGTACTTATAGTCTACCATTTGACTCTGCGGGCCGCCATACCTAAACACGATATGAGATAATGATCAAGCTCAGGGCGACATCAATGCCGCAACAGACTTACACTCGAAACAGCACGGCATACTTGGTCCGGCCCGTGTCATCCATTCTCGGCGGTCTCAGTTCCTTCACGTTTAGTTCTGGACCCTTCGTTAATTAAGGTTCTTGTCCTAGATGAAAATGACACGCACCATACCCATCACTCGTGATGGTTGAATAAGCCACAGTTGGGGCCTCGAACTCTTTCGTAGCATTGATCAGACGTTCGTTTGTCGTCAACACGTATTCAAAGCCTATTGGCAGTCTAGACCGTTGATCTATGAAATACGACCCCACGTACTGCTGTTGTCCACTTGAATCATCCTTTGCCAGGGAGGGGTTGGTCCGTGGTAAGTAAGAAGGTAAAACCCAGCCTGTGGCGAAAAGCTTGATGAATAATAAGAAGGTTTCCCTACATCCGTTAGGGCTGTGGGTTCAGTGGCTTCTGAAGAGCTTATCGACGGTAGCGGAACCGAGTAGACGTGTCGTTCTGTGGACGTAGGCCATGCCGCTTCAAAGTACCTGCGCAAATGAATGGTACGATAAATGGTGGAAAAATAAGTTCTCCTCACGCAAGCCCTCTAGCTGTATCAATTGCCCTGATTCCACTCGTCACTTCCCAGTTGCCTGAGGTGAGAAATTTCGGTGTGCTTGAGGTTGCGGGACTGAAAAGCGCGATATGGTTGAAACCCCCAGCGTCGGGTACAACATCCAGGTATCCGTTCCCCACGCTACCTGTCAATGCAGGTGGGAGAGGGTATATCGTTTGCTTCTACGGGCATGGGTGTCAAAGACCTGCAATCGGCCTCACATAGAAAATATGACCTACATTGTCTATCCATCCTTCATCGCCCTCTTCCCCGTCCTTCCCAAGCTTCCTTACGACCCTCCCGGACGACCGAAGCTCTTCATCAGTAGCATCAAGATCAAAAAGCACAACGCTTCCTTTATCAGCATTCCGGTTAACCTCTTTCACAATTAACGTTGAATTGTCTATCCAAGCCACCTCAAGGATGATACTATTTTTCTTCTCCTGCCTGCCGTCCCAGTCTAGGGTCAGCGTAGCATCCGCAGCAGGAAAGCCCTCAAGCACACTGAGCAGAGAGTCGTCCGTTAGGTACCGAGCTAGGTCGAACACGTGTACCGACACCAGAGGGTTATTATACCCCGGTTTAGGGTACTTCATGACCACGTCGGTGGTATAGGGAACGACCTTATCGTTATCATCGGTAGGGTTGTATATGGGGAAGCTGTATTCCTCGACGAGGGTCTCGTCGAACCGGAGAAAAGCAAGCTTGGACGAATCAGGAGACCACCAGAGGACGTCGTCTCTTGAAAAGATCTCTTCTTCGTAGACCCAGTCTGGGACACCGTGGAAGAGGGAGGCGTTGCCTGAGGTAGTGATTCGGATGGGGTCAGTAAATGCACTAAAAGGGTAATCAGTGGGGGGAGAAAGTCGAGTAGAGGAAGAGACGTACGTCGGGTCAGGTAGTACATACAAGTCGTTATTCATTACATATGCGATAGATTTTCCAGTAGGAGACCATGTTGCGTAGGCGGTGGCGGGGGGCTTCGTTGGGGGTATCAACGGGAATGTTCGCTTAGATTCAATGTCATGGATGTAGTAATTGCCAAAGCTTGACCATCTCCATTGCTAATAGACAAGGTCAACATAGGACGAAAGCGTTGACTGCTGGCGTCGGGCCAAACCTTTTGAAAGTCTGCTTTCAAGAGAAGATGCTTCATATCGGCGGACAGTCCCCATTTTGTCCACCCAAGTTTTTCACCGTTTTCCTGAATTTGGAGAGGTTGCAAAGTTAGGCAAAAAAAAGAGGGGGGGAGAGAATTTCACGCACGTCCTTGATATCGTCAACAGCGACAAGGTTACTCGTCACGCTTGTCTTCAGGTCTACGAGTTTGATATATCCGTCCTGATTAATACTCATAACGCCGTCCCCAGCTGTATGGCCCATTTAGTCTTTTCTACATCTTTTCATGATATAGTCGGCGGACGCGCACCTTGCGGAACCCATTGTACGCCATACATTTCAGGCCGAAAAGTGCCATTGAATATATGGTCCAACGTTATCCTTCGTTGGCCTGTATTTCGATACGTGGTTTGCGAATAAGTGACTGCTGCTACAATCCCAATGATGCCCGCTAGCGACACGAGGGCGACGAGGGCATATAACAGTGCACGAAGGGAGCTCGACTTCTGGGACTAGAAAAGCGGATCAATATGTATTCACCAAGTACTTTGCTCCATCCAGAGGTACCTTTTGGATTGTGAAATTCGACCGTCCACTACGCTCTCCCCTATTTTCAACAGTCCCAGGACTCGGAACTTCCTTATCGTCCAACAAAGACTCTTCCTCCGAGCTCGGGGGGTCAAATGGTCCTTCTCCATAGTACGTCGGAGGCCGCGAATCGAATAATGACAATCTTCCAACTTTAGAACTTCCTTCTGAATCGCCATCATACCGAGAAGGACCAGCGGTTTGCGTCTCCTCTATATCACCCGAATCGTCTTCTTGATCGTCTGGGATAGGTTCATAGTTTCCTGGAAGCATATATTTTTGGTTCTATGTTGTAATTTCTTGGTTTCAGGGGTGGGAGAGACGCTACCCCCTGCTTCTTGGCTTGGGGGATGGACTTGGTGAAGGGCAGAATTACCTAATTAGGTAACCCCTAACCCCAAAATAGTGACCAATGCTCGCCTTTGAACGTGCAGCCTATTGTTCAAACTTTATAGCTTTCCTTCGTCCTCAACGACTATCACGACTTTAATGATGTCTCGACCAACTGTATCAAATTGGGATCCAATATTGCTGATATCACAGGTATGTTGTACAAGCATAGCCCAATGTACGACTTGATGACGAAAGAGTTCCCGTGGCTAGATCGTGTCAATGCAAAGTCTACACTATTTAACACTAGCCATCCTCGTCCCGCCGTTACTAAGCATATTTTCGGAACCATCGTCCTTGACGTACGAAGGAGGAGCGGCTAACGTCGGTGAGAGCATTGAATATGGCGAACACGCGATCCCCGGGCTGACGTGGCTCTCTTCCAAGGTATGATTATGGATTGGCGGGAAATGGCTGGTATACCCACAGTACGATGGGCACACGGGAGCGAACGGTTCAGCGCGCTTACTTGGGCTTGGATTGGTGGTAAAAAGGTTGGTCATAAGTGGGCAGAGGACCAATGGAGTGGTAATATCGATCCAACGCGTGGGTGGGTCATCGCATTTTGTTGGATGCTTGCTTGTTTTGCCGAGTGAGTGGTTTCCCCTCCATCGCTCATGAGTGTATCTCCCTCTCTGACTCTGACGTGTATATAGCATATATTACCTATATACCCTCGTCCGCCGACCTCGACTCATCCTCGACTTTGCCTTAACACTCGTATTCAACCACCTAGTTCTGACGACCTACTACGCCGCATCGATACCCACGTCTATCTTTTTCTGGTTGGTCCTGATATTAGGGTCCGTATTAACCATTGTGGTAGCGGAACAAATGTGTGTCAGGCGGGAGATGTCAGAGGGTCTTGCCGTCCAACCCTTTAATTCAGACGAAGATGAAATGGAGATGGGTACCCTTTCAAGAACGGACTGAGGAGGAAGGGCTTGGTCCGGTGACTAAAGAAGGTAGACATTTCTATCGCCGCTAACGTGAAATAATCGTCTGATCAGAACCATTAAAGATCGTGGTCCAACTCGGAACCCCTATCTACGGGGCCTTCGATAATGACCCCTTGCGTATTTTGAGGCAAAAATAATCAGGGTTTTAACCCCACGGGGGAAGACGGTCTGCGGAATATACCCCGCAGGACTCCCTCCGAGTCGAACCTCCCAAGCGAACGGTTTTTTTTCTCGCTGAAACCGGCCGCATCGTCCTAGAAACCACTACCTCCCCGTCGAGTCCCGTCTCGTAATGTTATTATTAATTTCATCAGTATATGATTCGTGGTCAGCAAACGCATTTCAATAAACGGGAGAGCTGGCGCAATTTGTGCGCAAGATACTCAATTTTTGGGATGGTTCAAATCACCAAACCTAATACATCGGTTTTCACTTGCTTTATTGTATCCTAGAGCAGCAGACCAATACATTACTAAGTACATTATAGACTGATTGATATGGTAGTACTAATCAAACCAATGCGGATGCGGTGCAGGAGCCCTAACAGGATCTCACAGTTTTGAACCCCCAATATGCCTCTGGTGGGCTATGTTCTTCTGTGTAGAAGATCAATGAGCATGAGAACATACTTGAGCGCCATAAATGATCATCCAATACCATCACGGTATACACGGGAGAAGAAGGGGAAATATCTTCTGCCGAGATGAGCGCGCGACTCGGTGCTTGAGTAGGACATTTGACGAGCGTGGAATCTACACTTTGCCTCGGGTAAAGCGGACCGATGCATCCTACTCTACTTAATGAAATCTGAAAAGGGGGGAAATAAAAGTGAGTTACCAGCGCTTGAACGGCAGGACCTAATATTGTGTGAAGAAAAGGAAAAAAGAGCCCACCACCCCTTGGCCCTCTCTCTCTCACCGGACTCATAAAGCCGACTAGCCTGGAACTTAATATTGGCAATTCGTACACGTGTGTTGAAGTAGATCCAATAGGAATGTCTGTACCTAGGTAATGTCAACTCAGGGAAATTTATGACATTATTATTCGGCTCGGGATTGCGTCACCTTACGACGTGCTGAATGGATCCCAACAAAGCAACTTTATATGCTCCATAGATGGTGCGCTTCATTGTTGCCAACAAGAAGCTTCTGAGAGAGAATCGTTATCGCCCGAGAACGCTCAGAAGTGTGGGGAAGTGTTTGTCGATTTCTGCTGGGTATTGTCAGCCCATGAGGCTTGCCACGGAAGCGCTTGAGTTCTTCTGGAGCGTCAAGGCATGGAGATACTACGGGTGTTTTTCAGACACATCATCATCATGCGTCATTCCGACCCCAATGATTCTGTGTGTGTGTGTGTGCATTAATACGACTGTAGGAGGTATAAATCCGAACAGAAAATGATCCCCCAGATCTCATCAGAGCGGGTCTCAAATTCATTTTCATTACTCGACGTACCCAAGTTTTTTTCTTTCTCTTACGTTGGATAGAATGGTAGTAATTCCGCCACTGTATGTGCAGGGGCATGGCGATGGTGGAACAAACGAGATGGTCGGAAGGGGAGCTTCGTTGTCGGTTCTGTGGCGTTGGGATGCCGAGATGCGGTTTGCTGCTACGTGTACCTTAGTACGTACAAGTATCTCCGGCTTAGCGCTCTACTCGCGTTGCAAAAGCGACTGAGAGGAATGAGTCATGGGGCGGACAAGGAGAGCGTATTAGGGACGGGATGATGAGTCACAACAGACATAGAAGGTGGCTGTCAGTAGAATGACTAGGGATTCGTTGGACTGGGATGCGATCCGCTACCGGGTTCGGATGCAATCCGAAAGAGGCAAACAACCGGCAGATGAAGCGCCAAACGTGGGCAGTGTGCGCCACCACCCCTCGATTATGAAAAAAGTCACAGCTATTCTCTATACGTAAGGCCACCTGATATCCCAACAGCCCTCGTCCCCTTTTTGCCGAAACTGGTCCAAATCTCCCAGTTCGTCTCTTGCAATTCAATCAGGAAGAGTGCAGATGAGTCAAACCCATACGCAGCTCATTGAACTGCGTATGACCTCTGATCCCGCTCGCACGCCCACCTTCCCAACGTCACGCTGTCGCCAATCTGGCCCCGCGGTCATTTAATACAGATCCCTGACACGAGGCCGTATCAAAACCATATAAGACAGGGGCGGTGTCCTTCTTTTGCTATCTCTCCCTCTTCCTCTCAGTCTACCCCGTCCCTTTTTTTTTCCTTCTTTTGCGCCATGGATGCCATTAAGAACATCCTCTCCCCCTTGAGCATGAATACAGGCGCATTGCATGACACCCTCGTTAGCCCCAGGGAACCCTCTTTTACCCGTTGTCTTAGCTAAAAAATGGTTTCTTAATGTAGAAATTGGTCGTCATCGGCGGTACTGTTGAGACTGCCCGTCGGATGTCAGTTTCAGCATGGAATGGCTTCGTTGACTGTAAGTCTCAGCGCAGGCTACCACTTGCTCAAGCCCCTCACATTTCCCTCTTCCCTCTCTCTCTCAAGCCTTCTTCCTCACTGCTCACTTTAGCCAAGACGATTATCCATACGATTGGTAAGTGTTCCGCCCCTTATTCTGGTACCAATCTTACGCATAACCATTCTAGGATAATGCACTGGCTATCCAAAGTGAGTACATTCGGGTGTGGCGGGCTCGGCAGAAACTAACTTCGCTAGCAACCTGCATGGGGAAGGAGTCGAGAGTTCGAGATCACAACGCGTTCAGTCGGCCGTAGTGGGATCACACACAAGACAGCCGGTGATATTGAGGATGAGGAAGAAGATGAAACGTTAGTTCATGGCCGACGGAAGCGACGAGTGTCCTTTATGCCTAGCCTCGGTGGGTTGAGAGATTCTCCTTTCGTTCGTTCGGGAGTGCTCATGTAGGGACCCCAGATACGACCCATACGATATACTACCGCGGCCACTGGCTCAGAGTTAGTCCTCACGTTCCGCCGGCGGATACCGTTTCATTAACATGCATATCTTAGATAACAAGGACCAAGCGCTATCCAGATGATATTCATGGAGCTGCCATCAAAATCAGGTGAGTTTTAATGACAGGTGTACCCCCTTTTGTCCAACTTTCTGTTTAATTCATCACTCCCATCCCAGCGTGGTGGCTCGCAATAATGACATACTGAAGAAGTTGGTGATGGAGGCCAAGAAGGACTATGAGAAAGATGCCGAACATCGTGTCCATATCTTCCTTGCTGACACGTAGGGATTGCTATTTCCACTCTATAGACGCAAAAGGGGTTGACAAACCGTTTACAGGAGTTATGGCTGTTGGCGTTGGAACGGTGCGAGGCAGAAGCGGCCCATGAGCTCCATTGTTCTTCAGCCAGGGGTCAAGGATATGCTTCTCGCTGATTGTAAGGACTTCCTTGCGTCAGAGTCTTGGTAAGTTCCGAGATCTGCATCTGTATTTGCCTCATCAAGTAATTATATACTCCAGGTATGCCGAGCGTGGTATGTGGAACCCGGTTATTAGGACACTAACAAACATTTTCCTAACATTTCCTAAATAGGTATTCCATTTCGTCGTGGCTACCTCCTATATGGGGTACCTGGAAGGTTAGCCTCTTTTTGATATTGTCATGCTTGTCCCCAGGTCTGATACGGTTTAATAGCGGGAAGACATCTTTGATCCATTCCTTGGCTGGTGAGCTAGGTCTTGATATCTACGTTCTCTCACTATCTGCGAAAGGGTACGTAATTTCTTCTCATCATATCCCCAATAGCTGATTTCCTTGGAACACGAAGTATGAGCGATAACACTTTGGCAACGTTGATGGGTCTAGTACCATCGAGGTAAGCTTCTTTCGGGCCTACTACGATAACACCGTTTTTCTTATTGATACTCTACAAGATGTATCGTGCTTCTGGAGGACTTGGACGCTGCTTTCACGCGTTCTGTAAGCCGCGATTCAAATTCAACGGGAACACCCACTGTGCCCACTCAGAAAGAGAGTGCAAATAATAATGAGAGTGATGGTTCTACTTTAAGCTTAAGTGGACTTTTGAACAGCCTTGATGGAGTTGCAGCTGCAGAGGGCCGGTAAGCGTCTAATTGGTGGTCTCAACCGTTTGTCAAGATTGACGGGACATTCACCAGATTGTTGTTTGCAACGACAAATCATATTGAGCGTCTAGATCCTGCTCTCAGTCGTCCGGGCCGTATGGACGTCTGGGTTAACTTTACATATGCCACAAAATGGCAGGCTGAGGGAATATTCAAGTGCTTCTTCCCCCACGTTCCGAGTGAATCAAACAGCCAACCCACAGAGCCTCAAGATACCAAGGATGCCAAGGATGCTTCTCAGCAGAATCTTCCCTTACCGAAGCGGAAGTCAACACACAATATCCCCTTATTGTCTGAGGAAGAGATGTCTGAACTCGCTAAGCGCTTTGCCGATGCTATACCTGAGAATGAACTAAGTGTAGGGTTGCTCTTACTAATTCACATTTTGAACGATCTGATACTTGGGACAGGTGGCCGGCCTTCAAGGGTATCTGCTTAAGAACAAAACCCGCCCACGTGAATGTGTAGATGAGGTAGAAAAATGGGTCAAGGACGAACGGGAAATGCGCGAGAAGCTCAAGAAGGAGAAAGAAAAGGCTGAGGTCGCGATCTCTTCATTCATCATTCTAAAGGCATCATGTTGCTAAATGCATTTATTTCTTCACAGCTTGAGGCAAAGGAGAAAGAAAAGAAGGAAGCTGAGGAGAAGGAGAAGGAGGTGAATACAAAGTGTCGCTTTCCTGACTTCCAGTTTCTGACACGCTTGATTCTCAAGGGAAAAAACAAGGAGGTATTTAGAAAGCCCATTTTAGCATAATGCTCACCCTCACCACGCTCTAGACGGAAGAAAGCAAGGAGTCGAAAGACAGCAAGCAGGTATTACTAGGTCGTTGTCATATCCTCGAACGCAATTACTTATTCCCCTTTGTTCCAAAAGAAGACAGAGAAGTCCGATAAAGCCGAGAAGAAGGAGCGTGTCAAGCTAAAAAAGTCGTCCCGGGGTGAACTTTCAACAAAGACTGATGCTTCAACATCCACGTTGCCCCCAATTACTTCGAGCAAAGCCACGAGTACAATCGAATCAATCCCAGCACCGGCGAAGCATGAGGAATCAACGCCATCAACGTCAGAGAACTCCTCATCTTCCGAGTCTGAGAACACGACGGGTGTGGATGCTGATACAGAGGAGAGCATCACGTCCGAAGATGAGGTGTACAGCCCTAAATCGGAAGACGACGCAACCAAAGGGGAAAAGTGGGTGGCGATCAAGGGCCAGATCACCTCTCCACCGAACCCAAGCAGCTCAACCCCTGCAGCCGATGCTGTCCCGACTGATGACTCACCTGCCACTGCTGAGGGTTCATCGTGACGCTCCCTTAATGCTTCTCATTGACAACGGCTTGACTCCAATCATATTGCTACTGTCTCCCATATTACTTTACAGGGCTACGTATTTTGGTGCTTTTGGTATCTAAAATTAGAAGACGGTACTTTGAGCCGGGAGGCGCTTCGGTTCTTGCCAACCTGCCATGGAGCCGTCTTCTTGCATCGCTTTTCCTGGCTCGCACGCTCTTATACCAAACGTAACTTTTCGGGTATCTTACGTCTAGATTGGCATGACAATATATGTTTTTGGTAGACCCTCTACCATAAGTAAAAGTTCGTGTGGGTGTGTTGAGACCAGAAAAAAGGGACTCCTACTTATACAGAAGAGTTGCTGATGTTATAATGTATTGATGGTAACGGTAGTGGTGATCAATAGATACGTAAAATAGACCAGATGATGTGGGCAACAACCTACGACGATCTGAGGCTGACATCCGAAAGGATCTTAAACGCTTCCTTATAGGCGTCTAAGAGGGCCTTTACTCGCGTCCGTTCTGTGACGAGCGCCTCATCCTCGTTCAATAGTTCTGCGAATAGCTCCGGGTTGTATAGCGATGACACAAGCCGGTTTTGGACATGCTGGGATGTATAGTTCACCAGGAAGTGCATGATAGCTTTTGGTATCAGGTCTTGAATGCTCTGCCGTACGATTCCAAAGTAGGAGGCTATCAGCGTCCGGATCAAGGATGTTTCCATCTCTTCGCGTGCTGATAGTTGGGCGCCTTCTGCAGATATCTAAACCCAAATAGATGATAATCAGACCGGTAAAATATCACTGATGTGCCGCAAGGGATACTTACCGCTTCTATATGCTTCCCAAGACTCCTCATATCATACGCCGCATTGGCTCCATCCACCGCTCTCTTTCCCACCATCAGTCCAGCCGGCAGTGTCGAATCAGCGCTAGACATATCACGGCCAATTGGCACGATGCTCTGTACATGACCTGGTGGCAGGGGCCTATGTTGCTGGTGATGATGATGATGATCTAAACTAGACGCTGTAACGGGGCCAGGACCATTCTGGCCAAAAAAGTAATTCAGGAAAGTTTCTCTTGCAGACGATGATGAGGCTGAAGATGTGACCGTATTAGATGGATTAGCGGCCCCCATGGGGTTGCTGCTGTGGTTTCCAACACTAGCTGCCGTGGCAGTGACTAGTGTTGAATGTGCCCGACCCTGATGGCTTGGGTTCCGTGACGATGGGGCTTTCTTATTCATAGATAAGGTAGCAGGCGCAGTGGAAACGGAGGTACCCGAGTTGATAGACGCTATGACATGATGACTGCGTGAGCGATCGTGGGGAACAGAGGAAGCACGCCCATCGCGCGGTGGAGATATACCATTGACATTGGTGTCATCTGACAATGTTTCGTCTTCGTCCCCCAGGGATGGGTTGTGACCATTAATAGATTCAGTCGATGGGCGCTACATCATTGTAAAAGCATCGTCAGGAGATGGGGGAAAAAGCGGATAGCATGAATGAAGCTTACGCGGTGTTCGATCTGTGGCCTTGGTACGGCCTTTGTTTGGAATTGCGGTGGGGCAACGGTGGTACCAGAGATGAACGCGGGGTGATTAGTGTTGATATATGCGGCCTGAATCTCTATCAAGCTTTGAGCGTAGTCCGAAGTAGGTCCTAGCCGCTCTCTCAGGAGCTCAGAAACAACTTCAATCAGCTGAGCATGTAGTCTGGGAAATCGTTGCAGTTCCTGTCAGTTCATCTCAGTAGTATGTCCATACACCCAAAAAAAAAACTAGGACATACGATGCTAGTACAGTTATGGCAGATTTTTACCAATTCTTCGTACACCAACTCAACGCATCTCAGACTAGGCGCTTCCAAAAGCTTGATCTGGGGCTTGACAAGGAGATCAAAAGCAGCTTCGGGCACAAACAACGAGGGACGAGGGCCTGTCGAGTTGCGGATAGCAGTTCTAATATCTTGATTATCCAAGGTGGCAGTGGAATCAATTGAGGCGAGTGCCTGGCCAAAGACATCATTGAATATATAGTATATGCGTGCCCCGCCAGAAAGTTCTTTTGTTGAGACGTCAATTTTTGTGCCTTCGATAGATGATATGAAGTCCCTTGCAAATTGCGTCATAAGCCGCAGGATAAGAGAGCCTTGCTGTAGGCAGAGAGTTGTTGTAACATGGTTACTAGTAGTAATGGTGGATATACCTGATTCTTATCTCCGTAAACGGCTGCATCACCAAACGAGTTGAGTTCTTGTTGAGCTTGGCCCATCAACGTGTTTAAACGAGCCTTCATATCCGGTAACTTATCCCGTATGTGGTTCATCAACACCTATCCAACACTTTTCAATACCCGTAAAAAAAAAAGCCTTCTACTGTTCATATACCTCACCTGATTCAACGTCTTCGCGAGGTACTTCGTCCCATTTTTATGGGAGATATTCCGGTAGGCAGGATGGCTCCGGAAAAACTCAGCCTCACTCCCCAACGCGTCCAATAAGCTCTTTTTCCCATTTATGTCTTGCTGGCTTCGATTGACAACGCCGATAAACCCGAGTTTGAGGGGGTAAACGCGCCCAGTGAGGATATCGAGCGCGTTGGTGCCAGCGTCCATGAGATCGAGCTTGGTTAGGACTCCGATGGTTCTCCGACCTTGCGGGTCGACTGAGCGGGCGAGCTTGAGGGAGTCTGAGTTGGCGAGGTCCACGTTGGCGGCGGAAACGGCAAGAATGACACTGTGGCGATGTTGGCATCTGTGAGGTTCGGGGTGGAGGTATGGGTTGTGCTTTACACACCTATTTGATTGTGAGATATAGTCAACGACGAGGTTACGGATTTGTCGCTCTATGTCGCTCGGTTGGTCACCCACAGGAATCTATATCAAAGCTCCATCAAACCAATACGCGCCGGAAAAGAAGAGTAACGAACTTTCGTAAGTCCAGGAAGGTCGACTAGAGTCAAATCCAGCACGTTCGGACTATATATCCGAAGGTGTATGGGCAGCTTGCTGATGCCCTTATTCTGACCCGCGACCCGATACGTTTCCTGTTCAATCTCTTTGCAAACTTCGCCAAAGTCCGTAAAGCGCTTGTCAACGTGCAGGAATTGTGCCCATTCTGTATATGGTGGGGCACTCGACGAAGGCTCGGATGGTATAGGCGTGTGGATTAGCTGGAGGACGAGGGGCCTGCGCGTCACAATCCCTTGTCCACGTGGAAGAAAGTCTTTTCCAACAATTCTGCAAATGGGTTTATGATACAAAAACGTGGATGCTTCCTCGAAAGCACATACGTTTCCAACACGCTAGATTTACCCGCTGACTGACTACCAACCTACAACCCGAACCAGTTAAGACATGCGCGTGAAACACAAGAACCAAATCAACACTTACCACAACAAGCTGTGGCATGTCCAGCTCCCCTCCTAAAGGCCAGCCTATGCTTTCCAGTTCAACTGTCATCACGCAGACGCTTTATTAACTGACCCAGGTTGCTGAAAGTGTCCTGAAGCTTGTTCACCAGTTTGATGAGGTCTTGATCCATGGTAACGAATGGCTTGGTGGGATATGGTTTTCAGGTAAGTAATATGAAAGGAAGATCGGCCCCTGGAACCCTTGAGTTTGACGACGCGTCAGGCAGCCGGCTACAGGTCAGACTCGGAGGAACCACGTTTGTTTACTCTCGTTTGGTTCTGGGGAAATAGCACTGAGGTCACCACATCATCTCAACCCAAAGAGGACATTACAGAGGACCTCCATGGCAGAACAGGACGTAAATGAACATGTTAACACGTTTTTCCTAATTCTCGCCAAGTTTTCCTCGCGGCCCTCTGTGGGAAAGATTCCGTTCAATTGCAAGCGACGTACAATCAAATTAAAATAGCAGCCGGAATGCAATATTTTGTAAACACTGTTGACGAATGGAGATGAGGATGATGAAAATCGAATGTCGGGCAACACGGTGCAGAAGCCATTTCATATATCACGACATTACCGGATTGTGCCCTCTAGGGTGGAAATTCGCCAAAACGTATCATCCCTTTGTTAAAAACTGCTGATGTTATGGGGTGCAATCACCGTAACTCCAAAATGGCAACCTCGGCCTGAGTACTAGCTGTGATCCACGCCCTGCCATTGGGATTTCAACATTTCAACATTGATGTGCCTCCTGCATCGGCTAAACGGTTGGACGACCTCTGGAACAAGCTGCTTCCTGGAGCTATGGTAGACGTCGCAGTATCGTCTATCCGAGGGATGTCGGTAATTCCGATAAGATAGGCAAGTACGTAAGTTCTACGTTACGTCCATCTCTTCCACTCTTCTTCATCTCCAATCAGAATGAACCCCTCAATCGAATTCCGAAGGGCCTCTCGCAAGATCTCATTTCCCCCATTCTATCTCACGGTGTTCATAATGGGGTGTTCGGTGCCGTCCATGCGTGCGACACAAGACTCAAAACTCAAATGCCCAAAACACAATGCCATCCTTACAAGATATGCCGTATCCTCGATGGTCTGTGAGTCTAGACAGTATCAACAGTCTTTGGCTGCCTCTGTGGTTGATAATATGATGTCCTAAAATTCGTTCCGGTTGGGCGCCCTTAACATGGATGTCCCTGTTTAGCACTTCTCTATGGCCGGGATAGCGTTCAATCTTATCCTAATCGCGTGGGCCAAGACAACGCAGCGAGGCAAAGTTAAGCGGGAATATCTACAAATTCAGAATTCGAGTCCGAGCTGTGGCCTCTACTTATTGGAATTACATTTCCATGTTCCCACTGCCGTAACTCGGGGCATGCCGTCTGGCACACTCGACATACAATACGAAGCGGGGACGAGGTGTCGCCTGTAGCAAAGATATAACCGTTGCAGAAAAAATCATCGCACTACATTGTGATTGCTTGATTGAACGTTGCCAGTTCCATAATCGAGTTGGGTAATCACACAGTAGAAGGAAGCGGTGGGAGCATACGTTCGGGTAGTCCAATTGGGTTGTAAACTAAGTGACGCCTATTCTGCATCTTATTACAAGGAACTCCTTATATCTGATTTTCTGGCCTGGAAATCAGTAATAGCTACGCGATTGCTGACCGTTATTTTGAGCTCCCTTGATATTACCCGATGGTTATTATGTTATCCATGTAGGTTAGTTTTGGCGAGAGGAAATAATGACCATCAGTCACGAAGTTATGAAAATCAGCACGCATGTGCAGCGAGGCTCAAACACAGAACTAGGATACGCATACCTGGATACAAGCTGGATAACAGATTACACTCGTTGGAATAACGATGCTCCTCTACTGTAGTAATTTAGCATGAGAGGGCCCCACACTTGACACATGAATCATTCACGCCAAGGTCGCAAGCATTCCCTTTGTTGTCGCATTCGAAGGCGTGACCGTTGATGCAAGCAGGATTGGTGGTTTGGTGGCCGCAGAAGGGACCCACAACCCCATTGCAAGGACAAGTGGAGACGACGCAAGCCTAAAGCATCGTTTGTATAAATAAGCCATCTAGAACAGGATGATGGTACTCACGCGTTTCATAAATTCGAGACTATCGGGCGCGGCAACATGAGCAGCGGTAGCAGCCCAGACAAAAGTGAGGGCGACGGTTGCAGCAAGAGCAGTGAACTACCTAAGGCTCAGCCAAACGTTATACAACTGAGTGACAGCGAGGGCTGTACCTTCATTGTATGCAAGATTATTGAACAAGAGGCAAGACGATGTTGTAGAGTGCTTTTCTGAAAGTCTGAGGCTCAAAGACTAAAGACAGGCCCTTTTAAAGCGTTTCGAACAGCCGTTGCGTTTCAAATATGCTGAGAAGGCGCAGTCGCTTCACTCCACGTCCGTGCCAACTTACCGTAAGTAAATGAATAATTTCAGAAAGAATATAGTAACCGAAGCATCGAAAACTTGAATATCACAGAAGTAGGATAATAACACCCGTAGAATTAATATGGTGCTCCTACTACGCATCATGAGAATTTGTAAGTCATAAGGGATGCTGCGGAGAGAGAAAAAAACATCCTTTCCTCTTGACTAGAACAGTTTTTTGACGATTAGACCCCAGCTACTCTCGTTACTATACGCAGCACTGTAGTAGAGATTTTGCGGTTCTCAACGGTAAGCCCGCACAGGAAGGTGAGTTACTTGCGGAGGAGACCAAGGCCTCCGTGCAAAACAAGTCCCGCGCCTTTACCAGTGGCGCCCTTGGCGAGATGCTTCGCTCACACCGCCAACAGGGTGCACTGTATCCGAGTTGCGCGGTCGAACTTTGAAACAGTCATATGGACGAAACGATTTGTAGTTGAATGCGTACTGCCGCAAAAGGCTATGCAGTGTAATACATAGATACTTATTTGTACGTGTGTGCTTCGCTCAACAGGCACGGCTTATTCCAAATTAGGTCATGTGCGGAACTAATATGACGCTCTACGCACACGATCAGGGCATGATGCGATGGCTGTCAAACCTGTCTTGTCGCGTCGTTTCCCTTTCCTTCCCAACCACAACAAGTATAACCCTGTGCTTGACAGCGCACGTCCGTTCCTTTTTAGACTATCCACTCCTTTACCAACGCTCAACAGGTTAGCAGTGTCCTCATCACCCATCTTTCTATATAACCGCGACCGTTAATTTTTTTTGAACCGAATTTCCAGTTTGCGATGTTTTCCAAAACCGCCCTCGCTGCTTTCCTCATAACAATGCCCGCCCTCATAGCGCGAGCGGACTTGGACCCGAGTGAGCCCGGGCCAGGGACTGTCTTCAAAGCGGGTGGAACATGTCATACATCTTGGGACGCCGACAAAGATTCCCCTACTGCATGGAAGAACATGTCTATCGAGCTCATGACTGGAAACAACTTTGCTATGGTTCACTTGACCAGTGCGTCTTATTGTCTTCTTGTTGTCTGAGTTGACTCCGCTCCAGCCGTCGCCACGAACTTGGATGGAACCACTTCGGGTTTCTTCGACTTTACGTGTCCTCAGGTACGCATCTCGCTTAGATACGTCAGAACTTTTTTTTTAATTCGTCCCCCTGTCTAGGTTACCCCCAATTCCGCTATCTACTTTTTCCAATATTCCGCGCCAAATGCACCCGATAAGCAATGGACCACGCGTTTTGCCATTGCGTCTGTGTCAGGCCAGACCACTCCCCCGTCCAACCCGACACAACCTGGCACGGGCGAAGCTATCCCTTGGGGTTCCGGTGCGCTCGTCGACCCTTCAATCGCTGTCCCCCCTCCTACCTACCTCGGCACCGACGGTTCGAGTTCATCTTCAACCAACTCGACAAGCTCCACAAACGGAACGGTGACCACTAGCAGCTCGTCCAGCGCATCTTCCAATGCGACGGCGGCTTCTAGTACCACACCTCCCGGCTCTAGTTCTAGTTCTGGTACATTATCCTTGTCTGGGACCTCGACAGCAACTGGGGTTGGAGCTACCGGGGCTGGGTCTGCTAAAAATGGTGCTAAGGCCATTCATTGCTCCATGGCCGGTGTGCTTTTTACGGTTTCTGCGTTGGTTTACATGGCATTATTCTGAACACCACTACTATACCCTTATACTCCAACAAATCCGCTAAGTCAGTTACCTATTCCTAATTCTTGTAAAATCATACTGTGGGGAGTATTGTGGATCTGGTAAAGTA
>AYNK01003236.1:0-16596 GCA_000497225.1 Amanita jacksonii TRTC168611 | reverse complement strand
TATTGAATGTTCAATCTCGCATTTACTATGGCAATTCAACTTACCATATATAGTATTTCCTTATATATATAGTTTCGACGTTTTCGACGTGTTTCACTGATATCTCCCTTTATTCTGCTTCCGTTTTATGTGGCTTGGTACTGCATAGTACCTACCTTAACTACCGTTGATGTAGACATAACACCTCAGTCATTTTATTCACGACTGAGGTGTGTATGCACTTTTTACCTTATGAACATTCTTACTGATTGATACATCTGTAGAATACTCCCGTAATTCTACAGGTAGTTTATTATCAATAGAGTCATTTTATTCACGACTGAGAATACTCCCGTAATTCTACACCCAATCCACATCTTTAACTCATCTCATACCTGTTGAGCCCTAGCTCCTTGTATTACTCAATTACTAACAGCCTTGTGGTAAGTGTTAATCCCACTTGCCAGTCCTAATGACTGCACAGCTGCTCCTTTCTATAAAGAGACCATTGTAAATCATGCTATCAATTATACAGATGTTGTTTTGGATGTTCACATCTGATATCAGATATTACAATGACCTCTCACTGATACAAGTGATTGAGCTTGTCAGCCACCCAATGCACTCTTAGCATGGAATATTTTCCCAGTTAACAAAGTTGCAATTTCAAATGAAGACACAACTGAATTCACTGTGACACAATCATGCTTTGCCCCACATCCACAAAAAAAAAAAGGTCAGGCATTGAGGATTATTCCTCTGACATATCCCTTGGAAGGTTTGTGTTATAAATCACCTCATGCTCTATTTAATCCTTCTTCAATAAAATATCCTATCCATAACACATCTTTGAAGTCCATCATTAAAGGACACACATTATCAGGCATGCATGACCCTGAGGCTCCTGGAGAGTGAACAGATTTTCGGAAAGTTGTTCAAGTCACTCCGGACACAAAGATGTCCTCTTACACGTATCAGGCCTTACACCTCTTTTGAGGTTATCTCATAGACATCAAAAAAGGCGTTCAAAATTCTCTGTGGAACAGCGAGCATCATCGGTAACAACCAGGGGGTTTCGGAATCGGCCTAAACCTGCGGGGCCAATGGGCGACAAGATCGAAGATCCGGAATTGAAACTGACATGGATTGGAAGTTAACTGTTCTCCGTCATACGTTTCGTCATTGGAGATCCCAACGGTCGAGATAACATGATAGTTGTGTTGAACTGATGTTCAGATCACGAATAAGAGCATCTGACTGGATCCCTGTGGTCAGGACCCTCAAAAAAAGGGAGATTCCCCTTTATTGCGTATACCGTGCAACGCTGGTGCGACTATGAGTAATGTATCCTGAGTCAGTTTAGCAGGTAGGGAACCCCCTCTTGAACGCGACCGAATTGGTGGATAATTGTAATCGGATACTCTGGAAATGGGAAACAGAACCAGGGCCTGGCTTAAGAACTCACCATTAGTAGTACTGCAAGATTGAAGGGCATCGTATATAAAATTAAGTTGCCTGGGCAGAAAGGGCGCTGATCAGTGGCCGTCATGTTGGATAGGAGGAAACACATGGTTCTAAAGGCGCCGAAGCTTTGTGTAACGCAATCATGGTGCTCTGAAGAATTGATGTTGGATAAGTTTTATCCTCTTACCCGAGAACCACGCAGGGTCAAATGTACCGGCAGCCACAACACCACAGTACTGAAAAACCGACAGACATGGGGTTTCAATACACAAGAAGGGAATTTTATTTGCCCTCCTTAGTAGGTGACCACCCACCACTTTTAACAGCCATGCAGAGCTCGCTGCTAGGGTAATAATCGAAAGTGTCCAGAGTAATTATCGCAGTGAGACTTGGTTAACGACGAGAGTCGCTGGTGCCTCAGGGTTAGCCTCAAATGAAGCTCTTTTCCTCTGAAAGTAACATAGGCTACGCTGTTCAGCTGACTGGTTCCTGTTCGGTAGTCCTGTTAAATAAGTGAAAGCCGGCTATTGTGTTGGAGGCTCCAAATTTGTGGACATCGATCATGATGTGATGAAGAGGCACAACTGAACATAAGTACTTGACCATTTAGGGTGTGGTAGGTGATGTGTACTCTGGGTCCAGATAGGCAAATGAATTCGGACTCACAATTGGACCCACAAGTGCGCATTGGATCTCCGCCGGCCCGAATGTCGGACTGAATCAACCTCGCTGGTAATAGCTCAAACACAAAGCGACTCCAAATGCCAAGGATTGTAAAGCAATGAATGTGATGAAGCCATGCGATCCAACGGGCATCTAAACCGGTGAAACGGTTGTCGTTAGCATCAGCCGCAGCAATGCGATAGGAACAAGGGACAATGCTTCGAGTTAAATTTTCTCAATGTCGTGTGGTGTTACACTCGTTACTACGGGCTGCAGAGCGAGATACATTGTCGTTGAAACCGGCGATACCAAGTTACAACGGGGCAAAGGCATCGGTTCCGCAAGAAAATGGTAGAGAAAGCCTTGAATACGCACAATTGGTATAGCCGGTGCCTCACGGCCTCACGTCGCAGAATATAGGAGGTGGTCCCCTACTATAGTTCCCGTCGCGCCCTGCGCCGCGTGGGCGGGGAGGCGGCGACTCCGCATCAATTTGATTGCCCATGTATAGATTCACCGTCCAATCGTTGGCGGTGCTCCAACTATGAAAGGAATTGCTAGTCAGATTGACGGAAATTTACCAACATGCAGTCACCCTCTTTTGCACGTGTAAACCTCATGTCAAGCAATGTCGCTGGTTAAGCCCATTCTGCATTCCTTTCCGTCTATTTATATTGTTACGGGAACTATAAACTTTGTGTGCGAAGTGAACATGAGGTGGGTAGTTCAGTTTGAACGTGGCGTGTGTATATGCGTGTGAGCGAGGACATGGTTTTTCACAGCTCAGATCCCAACCTGAATGTGTCATATAGAGCGAGTGGGAACAAGAATATTAGTTAAAGTGAGCCGATAGGTATAAATAGTTACTTAGACGAGAGGAAAAAGGAAGATAGATAGGGTATAGAGAGCGCAGCAGTAAGAGCTATGATGGCCAAGGCGGCTGCCGTGGCGTATGTGCTGCTGCCCTTGCCCCTACTGCGTTTTTGGAATCTCGCAGGCTTCGGGGTGGAATACACAGGTTCAGACGGGACTAGCTGCACGTACCCTATAGATCGCAAGCCATGAACACTAGGAGGGAGTTATTAGTAAAGATATGAGACTAATAGAAGCTGAAAGTTAGCTTACTAGTACCCTTCAACATTGCGCTTGATTTCATCCTCTATTCCAATAGGGACACCCGCGAGAGAAAACGTAACTTTTGTCGAGTCCGTGGACTGGTCGAATATCGTTGTCATCGTGGCGGAATGGCCTGGGAATGCCGCTTAATCAGCGGACACGTAGGAAGAGGGAGGCTCGAACCCTACCTGCGGGCCAGACAGGAGACTGCAGTTCCCAGGTCTGAACGATCTCTTTGGCAGATGTCAGTGATACATATTTGCCTTTCACGCCACCACCGAACAGGGAATAATCAGCGCCTGGTTGAGGATTGGACTAGAAGCGAGTAAGTGAATCAGTAAAGTGTCACTTTGCACGACGTACTTGTGCAGGGGCCCGAGACCAGATGGGAATTCTCTTCTCGTCCGTGAACAGGGAAAACAGATCATCCGCGGATGCTCGGAAATGCGACTCGACCTCCACAGTCTTAGTATTGACCTTAGCTGCGGGCTTCGGTGTTGGCTTGGCCTGGCCCAGCGTAGTGGTAGAACCCTTGACGTCAGTAGCTATGCTTCCGTTTGCCGAGAGAGTGGAGGCAGGGCTGAGTCCGGCGCTGACAGTCAGATCTTTACCATGGGATTGGACAATTGCTTTGGGGAATTCCGCAAACTTGGCTTCAAGCAAAGGGGGTAAGCGGGACTTAGCAAGTTGGTACAAAGCGTCTACAGCCGGAGACGACGCGGTTGTTAGAGACCATCGGTACTACCATATACGAAAAAAAAAGTGAAACGATGCGTCATGTGCACAACCAAGTGACGTACAATGTAATCGGAGGATCCATCGAGCGTCGTCTCATGCGAAACCTCGGGGATGGTGAGAGAGCCCTTCACTTCCGTCCCGTCGTTCGCCGTGCCCTCCCATTGCAGTGAAATTTTAGTGTCATAGATGGTGATCAACCTGAGACAAAGACAATACATGCATCAGCCTAACTTGAACAGGATTTCCAACGGTAAATCCGGAACGAATCGCACATACTTGGATTTCCTCTGGCCAAGTTCCACGTCTCCAGTTACATCAGACACTGATGTAATAGACACGATTTCACCCTCATGGTCGCCAGAAGCAGAGATGGACACGAGTTCCCGTTCGAACCATTCCTGACCCCAGCGTGTGATATTTTTGTTCTTCCAGTGCCAGTTGGCAGTAGATGATGGTAGAGGCGGTGGGACGGTAGCCATTCTGAAGGATTTCTAAAGCAGCGGGTTAGGATTGAGCTCACAGCAGTGGGAAGGAGTAGTAATCGACGCCTCGACGCCCTGAAATATAAAATAATCTTTATTGGTTGATTCCTTTCGGCAAACTTCTAGATACTTCTGCACGCCTCACACGTTACTCGGAGTTGCTCTCCCATCCTACTCTCCAGCTGCGTCCTCGCTGCACTCAAGCACAAGTTAGGCGCAATTTTTAAAAATCCTGCTGAGGCTAGACGAATGAATGGACCAACCTGACCTGCGGTCTTCAAATTTTTTTCAGTTATTGTTTGCTATCACACTGCTTAATCGGATTTTCATCTCGTCACCCATGGCCCACAATTCCGGTGGCTAGTCAAGATAGGGCCCTTGAATATGCAATGTTCGGACACCACATCGTTGACCCTGCTTTATTACAATTGTCTTGCTTCATGACAGGGCGGGGCCTCAAGTCGACTACCTGGTTGTTACTCAATACGGGTTAGACAGTCAATTCGTTATGTCTAGGCGCGTTTCCTCTATTTGATAAAGTAGCAGTAGCTCTTACCCAATGGGCAGAGTTTAGCCCAGTCGACGACATTCAAGAACAATAATAAAACGCCACCGAGCACGTTTATTTTTCGGGACGGGACAGAGACGAAAATTGACCGAGTTTGACCTTGCCGTCGCACAATATGTGACGGGGAGCCCCGTCACTCATTCAATGTATGCACCGGATGTTGCTTGTTCTCTGTCGAGTTTGAAGGGACACACTGTGAATCCGATCACAATTTGGGCATCAGGTACATTTCAGACTTGCAGGTTGCAAAGCGACAAATTAGCTTTAAACATAGATCGAGTCGCACTCGTCAAGCAGTGGCTAGATGTTACACCCGGCAAACTCGCAACTTCCGCATGTCTAAACAGGGTTACATTTCCCTCTATGGCCATCGTTTGGGGCGCCATGCGGGTGTTGAGTGCCTGGGAAAAGGTGTTTGATGGCTGATAACCTCTCATTAACTGGTGAGGCCGAAAGGCAATCAGATCCATTTTAGCATTCATCTACTTATGCAAGACAAAAAGAAAATTTTGACCACTGCCCTGACAACCTAGTTTAGAGTAAATTGGCCGAACATGTCAATCGTGTTCACGAGTTGCGTGTCTATTGTTTACCGTGCGGAAACCGCTTTTGATGGACAACCGCTGACCCCCCTCACAGGCTGTTCGCATTTCGCCAACGCTGTATCAAACCGAACTGGGTGGACTGCCAGCGATGCTGGCGGAGTTCGGCTTACGTAGAAATTATTCCGGTCCGCTTATATTTTCTCAGGGGCATTTGAAGCACATGAGATTCGCCATTTTGCAGGTGGCGCACTATACCTCGCGTTCCAGCAGCCTCAAACTGGGTGCCTCGGCATTTATAGAAGGAGCACAGCTGCAACAGGTTTAGTCTGACGGCAGTTTACGTTCAACATGGATGGGGATATGTGAGAATATCTAGCGCGTGCTATTGTTTTCAAACTGATGATGTATTGCAATCCGTTTCCCTAGGAGGCTCAGTTGGTGGCCAGTCCAGATTCGGCACGGGGCTACATCCGGAACGTTTTATTGTCGTCCGTCTCCGTTTGGATTTCACGTACACAATTCGTTGCTTATTAAAGGGCCACCGGCCTTTCTCCATCGTTTGACCTTCACACTCTTTTGACCGCACAACGCAATGGACCTCCTATATTTTCCCTTGTTTAGAAAAATTGGCGAGGTCTTCAAGCGTTCCGCCCTCCTCCTACATTTTCCCTTGTTTAGCAGAATTATCCAGGTTTTCAAGGTGATCCATCTCCATTTCTCGCAAAAATACCACTTACAGTCATGAAAAGTCATGTCTCGTCGGGTGGACCCTTGAGAAGCAGCCGGGGGTATAAATGCTCCCTCGTCGAGTTTTTCCCAACCTCTAATCTCACTCGTAGATTGTCGCTCAGATGTCTCCCGCACGTATAGAAGCCGAAAAAGTCGTCGAGAAAGTTGAGGAAGAGACGGTTACCTTCACCCTTCCCGACCTTGTTTCACTCTGCAAGTTCCCTCTGAAATACCACCCTGATGGGGATGCTGTCGCAAAAGAATCCGCCGAATGGTTGGATGCCAGCTGCCCCGGTCTCAACTTACGGCAGCGCGGCGCCATGTACGGTCTCCAAGGAGGGGTGTTGGCAGCCTACAGTTACACCACGGGGCCCAAGGATCGACTGCGGGTAATCGCAGATTATATCAATTACCTCTTCCATCTGTGCGTCGTTTGTTTGTCACTTTAATCAATACGCTAACATGAGCGATGTCAGCGACAACATAAGCGACCGCATGTTGACACGCGAGACGGATACCCTTGGCAACGTCGTGATGAATGCGCTCTGGTTCCCTGAAGCGTACAAACCGACCAAGGGGCAGCCAGAGGAAGAGCCTATTCCCGGGAAATTAACTCGCGAGTGAGTCTTTTTTAGTGTTTTACCCCGGAGCTGCGAAGCTGATAAAGATATCCCTAGTATTTGGCTCCGGTGCATAAAGCGCGCAGGCCCGGGAGTACAGAAGCGGTTTATTGAGACCATGCAGGAGTTCTTTCAATCCCTATCAGAACAAGCGAAAACTCGTGTTGATGGTACCTTCCCCGATCTCGAGTCCTATATCGACTGTCGGAGGGATACGTCCGGTAAGTGACGCCGCCTTTTGTTTTCTGGACCGCGGGTTGACATCATATGTTAGCATGCAAACCTTGTTGGGCTCTAATTGAGTACGTCTTTAAAATTTCGGGGGGTTCAATTTATTTCCTAACGGGTTTATCATTTCCCAGATATCTCCATGATGTTGATCTCCCTGATCATGTGATTGAGCACCCACTTCTTCAATCAATGGGCGAAGCCGCGAACGATTTGGTGAGCTGGTCAAATGTAAGGAAACACGATCTCGGTTATTTTTGATGTAATAACGGGCCATGCATTCAGGACATTTATTCGTATAACGTTGAGCAAGGTCGTGGCGATGGCGTCCACAACCTTGTCGACGTCCTGATTCGTCAGCATGGTCACACACTACAAAGTGCCTTTAACCATGCTGGGGAGATGTGGAGACAGACCATGGAGAAGTTTATCGAAGACGAGAGCAGATTGCCGTCGTGGGGTCCGGAAATAGATGATATGGTCCAGAAATATGTCAGCGGTCTCCGTGATTGGAGTGTCGGGTAAGTGTTTTTGTCTATGCGCCTGCGTTGATTTGTGGCTCAATGAAGCATAGATCATTGTATTGGAGTTTCCGGTCCCATCGCTATTTTGGCCTCGACGGCCAGAATGTGATGAAGCACCGCACCATCAAGCTCATTCGGAGGAAGATTGAGCCCCTTTTCCCCTCAGTGCAAGACTAGATCAAATCGAGTCGTTCGTTATGAGTTCCCGCACCTTTAAGTCCATCTTTTACCGTCAATCCTTACATCAGCATCAATTCTGCATTTCAAGTCTCTCCTTTTTATATATTTCGCTCCTCGCCCGTTTTTGCGCCGACACGCGACGCCGCATTTCGACCTTCGAATGCTGTGAATACTGGTATTTATTCGCACTATGTAACAGTAAATGGACTTTTTTCACACTGTACACCCACTGTAGATAGTAGTACTGTGTCATAGCAAACGCCACCTACATTATTAATGTGACGCGAATAAATGACGTCATAAATATTTTCGCATATTTGAAGTGAATGAGAGCTCCAAAATTCCAAAACATGAATATCTTACCCCGCGCAGCGTTAAGAGCACCGGTGTTCAGGGGAAACTTGCTGGGCCGTTCGGCGTTTCGCCACCAGACGACGCCTCTCCATCGGAGTCGCCCGATGATACCTATCAAGTACCCTGCGTCAATCCCCTTGCGCTTTGTTGCCAGTTCTGTCTCTGGGAAACCAGGGAGCCAGAGCCTTGGACACGCCGCAATCAATATCAAAGAAGAAGTCGGGAATTCAGCGGCTGATTTAGCCAAAGTCATCGCTGCAAACGATCCCAAAAGGGCGAGAGACGCTGTTGATCCAACAGGGGCTGGATCTTTCGTGAGTATTGCAATCCAATTGTGTCTAATCTTCCAAAGGTATAGTAGACCCGGGTATTAATAAGAATGTCTTTATTGTAGCTCGGTATCACGAGACAGGTACTGTCGGATGTGCCGGTGCCAATGATGGTATTGGGCCTAGCAGGTGCGAATGTGACTGGGAGGAAGAACAACAGGATGTTTTAACTGGAATAGGTGGGATCCCGTATGTGGTCGCGTCTGCCACAACAATGTATCTGGCCCATGAAGCTGGACAAGCTGCCATGAGCGTCGTTACAAATGTAGATCCGCAAGCAGCGCTAGCGTTGCTTCACGGAGCGCTGGAGGCTCAGGTGACATACGGGGCGGTGTTATTGTCGTTCCTTGGTTGTGACCCTTTTTAGACGTTGCTGGAATTTTTGATATTGCTCACTAGGTTTGCGTTTTAGGTGCTATGCACTGGGGGTTGGAGATTGCCGAGTACGGCGGGCAGAAAGGGTATGCACGGCTTGGGCTTGGGACCGTCCCTATGTTGATTGCGTGGCCAACCTTGGTGATGGAGCCTATCAGCGCACTCATCGTTCAATGGCTAGGGTTTACAGCGCTATGGTTAGCTGATGCCAAGGTCACGACGGCTGGGTGGAGTAAGTATTCATATAACACCACCTGAACGAAGGGAAACAATAAGACTGTTTGTGATAGCGCCGAGCTGGTATTCCCAGTACCGATTCTATTTGTCTCTTCTGGTTGGAAGCTGGTGGGTGGGATATTTCCATTCTAAATTTGTTTTGATGACTACATTGACGTTGGCTAATGTTAGCATCATCGGATCCATCGCATGCACGGCGTATTGGGGGCCTGTCGCGGGTCGCGGAGTACTTTCTCATGACCTGGACAAGATTAGAGAGGAGCGGAAAAAATTGATGCCGGCCCATTCTGGTATGATACCTGGGCCAGTTGAGGCTGTCCCAGCGGATACGCACGCAGAACACTTTATCCGTATTCATAACAAGGAACGTGACAGCAAGGATGAGGAGGAGTGAAGGTTAAATGAAAGAATTGTATAGCTACGCGTTACGAGTCAAAGCAGTGTATTGTACACGTATCAAATATCAATCCCGTCGGCGATGCCTCAATTGATATGTACACTTGTCGTGACCAGAACCAGGACAAAGTCCATCCATCGCCAGCGCAACGAACCGTGTTGGTTGTCGGAATGTATCCACTTTCCCATGGCCCTCCGGTTGCCATCTGCGGCCGGTGACATCGCCTGCTCTCATATTAGGCCCCCACTACCCATCGTCTCGTGTCCTTTTGTGTATCGAGGGAGTGCATCTGGCCACCACCCGCTAGTCCGAGCTAGTCTCTCTTTTCCCCTTGCCTTTCGTTTCTCTACCTTTCGACTTTGTGAATTTCCGGGCTGGATAGGCATTTGCCTCGACGGCAGCTGTTTTTTTTATCTCCTTCTCAAAGGTGCGTGTCCTTATTCTTTTTATTCCAGAAATACTGAACAAGAACACTTGTATAGTTTTCTTTTCCGGCCTGGAGCTTCCCATCGCATACATACAACGCAACAAGGAAACGTTCGAAACCCAAAAAAAATGTACACTGGTTTAATTCCCCGTACTGGTGCCGAGGAAAGTTATCCGCGGGCTGAGCTCAGCAACCACTTGTCGAGCTACCCTCTATCGGGCTCGGCAGCAGATACGCCATACGATGGTGAAAACGAGGCGAGAACGAGAACAGGAACAGGGGCGGAAACACGATCGTCGTCTGTGCCCGCTGCTAAGAATGGTGCTGGCAACACTCCCGCCGCTTATCCGCACCAACATGAGACTAAACCGCCTACGGAGGCGCATACGTCGACCCAAGTCAGGTTGCAACCGATGGCGTCTCAGGTGCCGCCCCATGTCGCCACACCGTCCACTATGGTGGCAACTAAAGCGACCATGATGTCGAGCGTTCCTTGGTCCTACTCTTCGTCGGCGGCTTTTGTGCCACCGTCGTATACTCCTGAAGTCAGGCCGGTGGTATACACATCGTCAAGCGCGATCGTTATCGTTACCCCTGTACCTGATACGACACCTTCGTATTCTGCTCAGTCTTCATCAGAGTCCACAGCGATTTCATGGGTATCAGATGCATATTCTTACCCTTCCACCCTAACTTTGTCTACATCTACACCTACACCTACACCTTCATCTTCGTCTGCATCTTCGACGGCATACTCAACTACGGCATCTGTAACCACTTCCTATCCTGCGCCAATTTTTGGAACCCCAATTCAGCAAGGCCCAGCCCGTTCCACGGATTCAGGAACGGCGGCCGCTAACAGGCCAGTCAGCGCCTTATCATCCTCCAAGTCCGGGCTTCCCAGAGGGGCGACCGCGGGAATCGTCGTTGTTGCTGTCCTCGCACTCTTTGGAATAGGACTGTTTGGGTATCGAAAATGGTCCATCGCGAAGAGGCAGAAAAGGAAGGATTGGTGGATTCCCCAGCCGTACTTGATGCCTCCGCCTGTCACGGAGAAGGCTCAGATGGAACGGAAACCGTCCTCGAACGTTGTCGCCAAGGCGATCACACGTGTCAGGCCGCCATCGCTACCCCTCCCGCCTTTGCCTGCTCACGGGTCTCTTGGGCCTGATTCTGCTAGTGTGGGTTTCAGAGTTGGGTCTGGAGTCCCCCTGATGACGAATACCATTCCGCCCGTGCCTCCCCTCCCTGAAATGTACAGGGGGGCGCAATCAGGCAACGGTGGGATTTTCTCTCCTCCTCTCCCAGCACCAGTGTTTTCTCCCCCTCGTGGAGCACGTGCGGCGAACATCAGGACGGTGCGGTATGTCTTTGAGCCAAGGATGGGTGATGAGTTGAGGATTAGACATGGTGAGGCGGTGAGGGTGTTGGCGGAGTATGATGATGGATGGGGATTCTGTGAGAATGCGAGGGGCGAGAGGGGGATGATTCCGTTGGAGTGTTTGGATAGGGAGGATGTGATGAGTGTCAGGAGCGGTGGTAACGATGAGGTAGGCGAGGATGAGAGCATGGTGGCAGAGAAGGTTTCTCTGGCGTTGTCGAGGCGAAGTGTGAGGAAGAGTAGTTTGCCACCGAAGAGGACGTGAGGGGGCGTTTGGATAGATTCATTCGTGTATTATTCTAGTAGTTCTGCATATTCCAGTGTCGTATTGATTGCGACGGCGCTTTGTTGTCGCTGGGGTATTGAACATGGACAGCCATGCGTCGCTTCGCGACAACCTCATGTCATAAATTGCTGCTTTGACCTACCCTTCTTCTGCCTCTCAACTACACACCTATGGCGTTCGATGCTACATCTCTCAACAACCGCTTACAGTCTATTCCCTCTAATCCGAACGAATGTGAAGGTGCGAGCACTCTGTCCTGAAACATTGCCCATATGCTAATTCACATTGCCAGAGTTAGCGTACGAGCTGCTGTCAGCGTTACCAAGGTCCAGACTAGCATCTATTCAACGCCGAATCGCGCCCTTGTTACAATTCGATATCCTCAGTGTACGTATTTACAATCTCCTAACCGACACTCGGCCTAAATCTGACTTTGGCAAAATGCCACCGCGCACACGCACGCCACATCTAGGCCCTCCCTACTGAACTATCGCTCCACATCCTTGCCTTCCTTCCACATCCGTCCATCCTGACATGCTCGCTTGTCTGCGAGCGGTGGAAAGCGCTCACGGATGATCAGACGTTGTGGAAGGGGTTTTGCCGTGCCCGGGGCTGGGAGTGGCGGGCGTCAACTTCCTTGTCTGGGACTGGTTGTGATGGACATGGAAAAACAGAGGAACGCGATGCTCTGGAAGAGTGGGATGATGATGACGACGAAGGGATGGGAGATTCGGACCATGAAGATCATGGACATGTGGAAGATTCGGGTTTTGTGTCGATGACGATGCCACATGGTGCTAGCACAAGCGCGAGTGGGGAGGTCCATTCTTCGCCGTCGCGTTCGTTCCGTCCTCCTACTCATCCTGCCGCCCTGATAGCAGATCAACGGACTCACTTCCGAACTCCAACTACATCAAATCATCATCACCATCCGCCTCTAGGGCCCTCCTTGCTCAATTACAAACTCCTTTTCCACACCCACTTGCTACTTCAAAATCGATTCGCTCACGCTTCGTACCGCCTTTCCCTTCTCCAGACGCGGGAAAATCCAGGGCCGGGACATGGCAATATGATTTACTGTCTCCAGCTATACACATATCCATCTTCCTCCTTGTTTTCTGCGGGTAAATATGCTGGCCGTCAGGTGCTGTTCACGGGCTCCCGTGACCAGACGGTACGAGAGTGGGACCTTGAAACGCGTCAAGTTGTGCGTGTGATTGAGGGTGTGCATACGAGCTCGGTCTTGAGCATATGCGCGCATAAAGGGTTCCTGGCGAGTGCAGGAAGTGATAGGAAAGTTGTCGTTTGGGACCTGGAAGATGACAAGCTTGTTAAGGTCATGGCAGACCATGAAGATAGTGTCCTATGTGTAAGGTTTGACGATACGCGATTGGTGACCTGTTCAAAAGGTATTTTGACATTTATAACTCTTCCTCAGATAATTTTTTTTTACTATGAGGCTTGTGTTGCACAGATCGGACGGTACGGACGTACTCGTTCCCAGCCCTTGTTCCTCAGTTAGTCTTGCGGGAACATCGAGCAGCTGTCAACGCGGTATCGATGTACCACAATTTCATTGTTTCTGGGTCTGGGGATAGGTCGGTACGACTGTGGGATGCAGAGACGGGGAAGCTGCTGCGGACGTTTGATAATCACCACACACGAGGGTGAGATTTTATCCCCTTGTAGCACAATTTTGACTAGCAACTGACATGGATACGTGCATTTAGAATTGCGTCTATCGACTTCAAGCCACCTTACATCTTGTCTGGGTCCTCAGATAAGCACTTGAGGCTTTTTGACATCACTACCCTTCAGGGCTGGTCCACTCCAGCCCAAGGTGTCAGTGCTGGGTTTCGGTCGCGCCATCATGGGGGGATGATGAACATGAACAACTCAGCTGGGCTGATCCCTTCAGGTTCGATGGGAATGGGGACAAGTGGCAGTCCCTTCTTGCTTGACCCCAAGCTTTTTATACCCCTTTTCAACTTTGGCATAGACGATAGATCGGACGATGAGGAAGACATTGACGCTGGCTGCCTATCTTGCCCGTCGTGTGCCCGGAGGTCGGGTAGAGGCGCTGCGCTAGTGTGCAGAGAATGTGGAAGTAATGATGTCCATGTCCGTCCAACAAGGGCGCAGAATCATCCGGCAAAGGGAACTCCCACTTCGTCCTCTGGCTTTGGTACCCGGTGGTTCTCCAGTTTCGGATTTGGGTTCGGGTTCGGTGCAGGTATCAGTGGTGCCGCTGATACCAGCAACGGAAACAACAGGGCATCTCAGCGGCGGACAAGACATGCTTCTCCACCTGTGCTAGAGGAACATAAAGACTTGGTGAGAAGCGTGGCGCTCGGTGAAAAATTTGTGGTAAGCGGGAGCTACGACAGGACGATCAAGGTATGCTTTACTATCCTTGCATATTTGAAGCTATGGTTGATTATTCTTCTTTGTAGGTGTGGGACAGACGAACAGGCGCCCTTGTCGCAGATCTAACTGGTGGTCATATCGGGAGGATATTTTGCATTGCCTTTGACCGCACAAAGGTGGTGTCCTGCGGTGAAGATCATGTAAGAGCCTGCCTGTAATTTCTGGACCGTCCGATTGACGATTTCTTAGCGGATATGCATCTGGGACTTTGCACATGGGATCGATACTAGTTTTATCCAGTTGTCGTGATGTTAAATTGTGTCGCCTCCTTACGTGCATTAGCTTCCGTTCTCGGTTGATAGATTACATAACATCCCATGGACTTTCTCAAGTTGCAAACAATACTTGCATGCCTTTTCAATGATCCATTGCTTCAAGCCCTCAGGCCTCAACACCACCTACATGGCCATTTACCGGTAAAAGAACTTGCTGATTTTCCAGGCTCTAAAAATATCTGCTATCGCGCTCATCTTACGTTTGATTAATCACTTTCATTGCCTTTTGGTTTACTCGGTCTAAATCCCCGCCGCCGCTCCTGTGATTACTTGAACCCAACTAGTATTATGCTTGACTTATCGAATATTGGGACCTCCAACGATGAGACATACTCGGAGGAGGAGACCGCACAAATTGTCCGCGCTATTGCAGAGGCAGAGAATAGGCTTCAAGAACTCGGGGCCGATGTTCTTGCGGACAGGGATGCTCGCCAGATGTTGCAGTCTAAGGCCGAACGGGACGAAATCGTCGATATCATTTTCCGATACGGGGCAGCCATCGCTCCTCACAAACGGCTACCCGAAGACGTCCTGCGACGCATATTCATTCTGATCGCTGGGTGGGAAGATATCCGCTTCCCATTTCGCGACGGTCTCCATACGCCAATTCAATATATGCTCTCTCATGTGTGTTCAGCCTGGCGGCGGATAGCGCTAGATATTCCTCGCCTGTGGAACAAGGTTTATGTGTGCAATCCCACAAGGCGTACCATCGACATTGCCTACCATTGGTTTCCGCGAGCTGGAAGTTTGGGGTTAGACCTCAGGCTCGTCATGTCCAGAGATTCACGTTTGTTCCCTGCAATGAATAACGAGGCGCTAGAAGAAGTTCGAAAGGAGATAGAAGTGCTGTATGAGTTGACCTCTATTCATCCCATTCGCATGTTTTCCATCTCTCTCTGGCAACTGCCCATTGAGCACGGTAGCCCTCTCCAACAACTCACGTTTGAGTACATGGGGAGGTTTGCCAAGAAGCTCACTTCCGTCGAAGAACTATCACTCACCACCGAGTGTGGCGCAGTTCACTCAAAAATACCGCTCCCTTTTGAGTTGAATCTCGCATCCAACAAGCTCAGAACCCTACGTCTGGATTTGGGGGTTCAGTTGTATCCCTCACCCGTTGGGGGCCTATGGTGCAACTTGGAGGACCTAAGGCTTAGCGGAACATATGTCCAAGCAAGCCAGTTTCTGACAGTTCTACGCCAATGCAAACTGTTGCGTCGGCTTGCGCTTACGTTTGCGCGGGAGGGAGCCATACTTCATCCAGAACCTTGCCTTTTGCCTCAGCTGCGCGAACTTGACGTAGATATTGAATCTCTCGGTAACAACACCACACCCCTATGTATGCTGAACTGTCCAGTGTTGGAGTCACTAGAGATAACCGCATCCTCGGGTTTCTCATGGTCACAGATTCTGGATGAGGGGATTGTGAGAGGACTCAATTTATCCCTTCTCAAGTCATTCACGCTCCGTGATTCCGAAATCACTTGTTCTGGTGCCACTACAAAGCTCTTCGAGACCGCGTCGTCCTTGAGACGTGTCGAGCTTCCGTGTGGAGCCGTCCTCGATGATCGATTGATTGATAACATAGCGACAGGGAAAGTGGTACCCCAGCTAGAAACTCTCATTGTTCAAGACTATGGGTATATCAGCAGGTTCTGCCATATGGCCGAAACACGCTACGAGCGCGCGCTTGCCAGCGTTCCACCGGGGGAAATCAAATCATTGAAACACATCGAATTACTAGGCAATGAAAGCTCGCAAGTTATATACAGTAACAGGCTATCCTCACTGGAGAGCAAGGGGATTCAGGTCAAGATAAACACACCCGCAATTCGGGATTACATATGGTACGAGTTTTTGTAATAGCATAGGCTCGAATTACTTAGATTGTCGATGCCAAATTGCCAATCATGCTCAGTAAAAAAGGTGTGTCAGGTTTGGTAACATGATGGTCATGTGAAGTCTGGACATTGTTTATTCAGCAAGTAGAATGACGTGAGTGGACTATACTTGACCCTCATGCTCAGATGATGCATTGGTGTTTGAAATTCAAAGTCACACAGCCTCAGGGCCACATGTGTGTGAGTGCTAAGAATGTAACTCAGTGCATTGCAAGGAAAATGACTGAGATAGGTGGCTGTGTGATGAGCAGTTATATAGACACTCAGTAGTAACTATATTGTATGTAACAAGGGCAATAAGCTAAGCTATAAATGATAGTCCTGTAGAAAGGAGTGGCTGCACAGTCATTAGGACTGGCAAGTGGTGT